>JAPPVO010006500.1:0-26778 GCA_030407325.1 Camellia japonica | reverse complement strand
GTTGCAGAAATCTGGAAGAGCTGCCGTGCCATCAACCAAATATCCCGCTTCTCAGTATATTCTGATTACTGATGAGGGGGAGCTCGAGAGTTTTTCGGAAGCCAAGAGTCATACAGAGAAAGACTGTTGGATGCAAGCCATGAAGGAAGAGATGAGTTCTTTGCAGAAGAACCACACTTATGAGCTTGTTCCATTTCCAAGAGACAGGAGAGCCTTGAAGAACAAATGGGTGTATAAGTTGAAGAAAGATGGAAACGGTAAACTATTGCAGCATAAAGCTCGTTTGGTGGTCAAAGGCTTTGGGCAGAAGAAAGGAATTGATTTTGATGAGATCTTCTCCCCAGTTGTGAAGATGACTTCTATTCGAGTAGCTCTGGGATTAGCAGCTCACTTGAATCTGGAAGTAGAACAAATGGATGTCAAGACTGCCTTTCTCCATGGTGAGTTGGAGGAAGAGATCTACATGGAGCAACCAGAAGGATTTGAAGTTAAAGGAAAATGGAAACTAGTCTGCAAACTGAAGAAGAGTCTCTACGGCCTGAAACAGGCACCGAGACAATGGTACAAGAAGTTTGATTCATTTATGGTGGATCACGAGTACACAAGAACAATGGCAGACCAGTGTGTATATTTCCGAAGGTTTTCGAATGGAAACTTCATTATCCTACTGTTGTATGTCGAAGATATGCTGATCATCAGACAGGATACTACTATGATCAACAAGTTGAAAAATGACTTGTCGCAGTATTTTGACATGAAGAATTTAGGCCCAGCACAACAAATTTTGGGCATGAAGATTGTTCGTGACAGGAAAGCCAAGAAGATATGGCTGTCATAGGAAAAATATGTTGAACGGGTGATTGAAAGGTTTAACATGAAAGAAGCCAAGCCAGTCAGCACACCACTGGCCAACCATTTCAATATGACAAAGCGTTCGTGTCCCACGACCAGCTCTGAAAGGAAAGAAATAGAGGCAATCCCTTATTCTTCCGCAGTAGGAAGTTTGATGTATGCAATGGTGTGTACCCGGCCAGATATAGCTCATGCAATTGGTGTTGTGAGCAGATTCCTCGCCAATCCAGGAAAGGAGCATTGGGAGGTCGTCAAATGGATTCTTCGGTACTTGAAGGGAACTTCAAAGATGTGTTTATGTTTCAGGGGAGCTGAACCAATTTTGGAGGGTTTTACAGATGCCAATATGGCAGGTGATCTTGATGGTAGAAAGTCTACATCAGGATTTCTATTTACTTTTGCAGGGGGAGCTGTTTCATGGCAGTCCAAACTACAAAAGTGTGTTGCTTTATCTACAACAGAGGCAAAGTACATTGCTGCCGCAAATGCTGGAAAGGAAATGTTGTGGTTAAAGCGGTTTCTCCAACAATTAGGTCTACAGCAAGAAGAATACAAGGTACATTGTGATAGTCAAAGTGCAATTGATTTGAGCAAGAATTCCATGTACCATTCACGTACAAAACACATTGATGTCCGGTATCATTGGATACGAGAAGTGATGGAAAAGCAACTGATGAAGCTAGTGAAGATTCACACAGACAAGAATCCTTCTGACATGATGACCAAAGGTGTCACCAGAGACAAACTGGAAGTTTGCAAGAATCTGACCGAGATGGACTTCAAGTGAGAAGTCAGTTATCCTTATGGGCGT
Organism: Camellia japonica; assembly: GCA_030407325.1. Taxonomy (NCBI): domain Eukaryota; kingdom Viridiplantae; phylum Streptophyta; class Magnoliopsida; order Ericales; family Theaceae; genus Camellia; species Camellia japonica. The sequence goes on along the minus strand of JAPPVO010006500.1, from coordinate 25,115 downwards.
GGAGGGGGAGAATTGTTAGCTCCAGCTCATAAGAGAATTATCTCCCATGTGATGTGTTGTGCCAGCTTGAAAGGTGAACGACACCTTTAGTAAAAGAACCGAAAGGCAATTACACAGCTGGCCATGTGTTGAGCCAGCTGTGCTCTCTAGCTTCCTCCAGGTATGGTGTATAAATGGAGAGGCTGAGAGGAGAGCAAGGAGTAGCAAACACAGAAAGAACACCAAGAGTGAGAGTGTATGTGAGTGAGTACTGTAATCTTTCTCCGGATAATATATAGCTCTCCGTGGACGTAGGCAATTGCCGAACCACGTAAATATTCTTGTGTTATTGTGTGGAATTGATTTCTGGTATCCAATAGTCCTAACAATTCCTTCTCCTCTTTGCACGCTGAAGACGCAAAGCTGCCCTCACAACAAAATACTTGACAATCTCTCATCGGGCCTATAAAAGTGCTTTTTATCCTTCAGTGAAAAACGGGTACTGAATGTCATCCCCAGCTTCCTCCTTTGTCACAGAAGCTGCAGCCTCCTCGTCCTCGTGTGCTTTCATCAACCTGTCCAATTGCCCTTCAGAATCCAGCTTTGCCATAAGCATCCGCAAACGATCCCTTCTTTCCATTTCTCTTTCTCCAAAAAAGAGTTATGGGTTCACCAAGATGACGGAGACGAGTCCTTACAGCCAAGTCATTTATAGGCACTGCAAGGGCAGCAGCACACCGCTTCATAAGTAATTCTTGCATGGCTTTTCCTGCCTCTCTCTCACCTGCTTGCTCTGTTCTGAAATCTCGTATTCTGCAGCCAAACCTCCAGTAGTCCGATTGGGGCCTGAATCATCATGGTCAGAGTCAGAGTCACTGGGCCTAACCTCACCATTTTGGGGCTGGGGTGGCTTAAGGATGGGTGGACGGACAGGGAGAGATGCCCATGGATGGAGAATCGAGGGGTTAACTGTGGGTATTGGAGCTATAGAAGGCACAACTGAAGGTGTAATTATTGGAGGAATTATGGGTATTGGAGCAATAGGTTGAACTGGTAGTCCTTGTAGAGAAGATCTCGAGCTTTCTTGCCAATATCAGTGTAAAGACCAGGACCTTTGCCCATGATTTCCTGTAACAATAGAGACCAAAGCGCAGATTTGAGAGAGAGATAGTGCCCAAGAGAGAGACGTTGGTTAGAGCCGTTGCTCTGTGTGTGTGTCGTTCCACCTGGAGAAGCTAGCCGGGGGTGGTGTCGTATCACTTTTTTTTTTGCCCCAAAGAGCCTCTCTATCTCTCCCTATGAACTTGTTTTTTTGGTCACCTTTTCTCTCTCCCCAGAAAAATGCTCTTAACCAAGCCTCCCCCTTGCTCTAACCTTTTTTTTTTTTTCCTCTCAAATATGCTCTTTGCCAAAAAACAAGCCATAACACCCCCCCCCGGTTAAGGGTATAATAATGGCCCAAGCCGGGCCGGCCAATTCGGGCTTTGTGGGCTCGTATTTTTTTAGCTGGCCGAGCTAGGCCGGCCCATAGGACAAAAAGTGGTGCCCAGGTCCAAGCCCAAACCCACTCATAATAGGACCTAGGGCCGAGCCTAGGCTCGGGCCGATCTAGTCGGGCTTTTTTTTTAATATTAGAAATAAAAAATAAAAAAAAATTATACTAGAGTATTTTAATTATGATTAATGAGATATTTTGTTTGGTTATGTAATATTTTATGGTGATATTTAAATTTAATTATATATGACTTATGTTTTTTTAATTATAAACTTATAATTAAAAAAAATGCAATCATGTAATTTTTTTTCTTTCGAAATGAATAATTTTATATATATGAAATTGAAACTTTCAATATTACAATATTAAATTATTTATATAACATTTATTGAATGAATAATTTTTATTTCAAAATGAAATAAAATATTACAAAAATTGATATTATTAAATAAATTAGGTGTAGATTAATGATGATAGTCTAGCAATTGCATCACTATAGGTCAAGTACATCCCAACTAGGTTGGCACCTACTAGCCTACCAATCATTTGCATTATACTCCACCTCAATAATCTAATACAAAAAAAACAAAAACAAAAACAAAAACCAAGAAAAAAACGAAATGAAATGAAATAGTAACAAAATAAATTGTTGATCAATCATCGGAGGAGACAGACATTTCAGTCGCGTTGCCCGATGATATGTCATCCAAATCATATTGAATTTGCTCCTTTTCACTAAAATTTTGTCTTCTTATAAGCGCGTGCATATGATCTCTGGATATTATCAGTGCCTCAACCATTTCAGGTGAAAGCCTGTTCCTGTAGTCACTCAGCACCCGTCCACCTGCACTAAAAGTTGTTTCCAAAGCAATTGTAGAAATAAGAACGGTTAGTATATCACGGGCCACATAGATTCATTTTGTTTCCATCATTCCAAAATGTCAAAATTATCGGAATCATCCACTGACGGGCTTTCCAAATAACGTTGTAGTTCAGAACTATTTACATTTGTATGTTGAGATATTCTTCTACTTTTTATTGCTGTGAAAATACTTAATCTCCTGCCTCAAGATTGGACTGCTAGTGTAGTGTGTGTAGGTGTATTTACAGATGTAGCTGCCCTGTATTCTTGAAATAATCTGTTACATGTTTGCATAATAGGGACAAACTGTATTTGATCAGCGAAAATATACTCTAAAAATTCTTGTAAACCAACTTCTTTACACCTAGGATCGATTATTATAGCTAAACGTAATAGATAAGGCAAATGATGAAAATATTTATCAAATTTTTCTTTCATTGAAGTAATAATGGTTACATAAAGTTCATTACCCATATATTTTATGAAAACTTTAATTATTTCTGCTAGCATATGTAAAACAAATGGTGAAGTAGGAATATATATATATAAGAAAATAATTTTGTTAAAGTATCGAAAACTTTTAAAAAATCTTTATACAAAGCTACTTGGCGCCAATTAAGTTCAGTGGGTGTCAGTACTCCTCCGATTGATGTTATTGCAAAAAATAAATTTATTGCTCTTCTTTGTTTACAAGCTATCTTTAACATATTATATGTTGAATTCCACCTACTATCTACATCTAAAATTAATTTTCTAAATGACATATTTTCTCGTTGACAAATTTTTTTATATTCTAAAATTCGATTACCAGAAGACATAATAGAGGCTTTTCCCATATTAAGCCTATTTTGCATCTTAATTCCCAAACTATGCCTAGTTTGGACGGAATTCCCAAACTAGGCTAAAGCGCTATTACAAATCGCGCTTTCACTGTTTGGAGAACAAAATGTGATGAATAGTGAAAATGCTATTTCAAATCGCGCTTTTAATTAAGAAAGCGTGGTTGCAAATCACGCTTTCCACATAAAAAAATTTTCTGAAGAAAACGCTATTCGAAATCGCGCGTTCACCCTGCATTCGTTTTGTGAAGAAAATGCTATTTGAAATAGCATTTTCACTGTGCATTATTTTTTCTTCATAAAACGCTATTTAGAAACACGCTTTCACTGTTGGTTAATGAAAGCACGGATTGAAAAAACGCTTTTAAACGTTGTACAAAACACCCAAGCCCCCTCATTTGCAATCACGTTTTTTACACTTACGTTTTTTCGTCTCTTGCTCTCTGCTCTCAGACTCTCTACCTCTCGCTCTCGATCTCCCTCCGCTTAGACTCTCTCGCTCTCGATCTCGCTCTGCTCTCAGACTCTCACTGTCGCTCTCGCTCTCCCTCTGCTCTCACTCTCTGTCTCTCCGTGGTATGGCATCTAGCTCTGTCTGTATCATTTGAATTTTATGTATTTATTTATTGTGTTTGTGAAAATGTGAATGTGTGGTTGAAAATGTGAATATGTGTTTGTGAAAATGTGAATGTTAGGGTTCTAAATGTCAATTATTAAATGTGTTAGGGTTGTAATGTGTTAGGGTTTTATCAGTGTGGTTATGAAATTATGAAATCATAAAATGTTAGGGTTTTGAATTGTAAAATCAGAAATTATGCTTGTGGTTTCAGAAATTAGGTTTGGAATTTTTTTTTTTTAAAACTCTTTATAAAGATCAAATCATGATTTTTTTTTTTTTCTTTTGTAATCCCTCAGGTTTTTTTTTTTTTTTGGTTGAGAAGTTTTAAGAAATTTGATAATATAATAATAATTGGCTATATTTTACGTGAAATAATTTTTATCTTTTTTGCATATGAAAATGAAAGTCAAGTAACTATGCCAATAATGATTGTGTAACAAAATTTTTACTTTTTTTATACTTTTCACTTAATTATTTATTTATTTATTTTAACACTTTTTATCTCTTTCATCCTAATCAAATTGCCGTTATTGACATTGCAACTGGCTTCTTGTTCTAGAGTAACATCAATATGAATCCAAAACCTCTGAACTTAAGTTATTTTTATTTTTGCGATGGGATTTGCTCCAGTACTGTGTGGGAAATTTTTCGACCACACTGCCAACTCAGTAATTCAGCTGGAGAGCACTGGCAGAATAGATGGCACCTGACTGACCTGCAACAGAAATATAAGAATCCCGCGGTGGTTCGTCCACCCGAGAGCACTCCGACGATCAAGTCAGTATATTTCTCAAAGAAAATCAATTATTCAACTCACAAGCTTGAGCCTAAAAAGCATACCTTAGACCCATGGGGGTGCCTCTCTTTTATAGCCAACATAAACCTAGTCCCAATAGAAGCCTAACTTCTATGGACTCAGGATTACTGCTAATCTTGGACTCCCAGTAAGATTAGGATAAACTCTCTAAGAGTCTTATCTTAATACAAACTAAAGTCTTTTCTCATTCTAGGACTCTTGTCCCTCATCCAGGTTGAGTTCCCTTTTCATTCTAGGACTCTTGTCCCTTATCCACTTATCTCGGATTCCGATATCTTGGGAGATAACCTCGGCCTTGCCGAGATCACCTCGGCGTCACGACCAGGACACGTGGCACCTCGGCTGACATGTCGGCGTCACCTTGCCACGTGTTGGTACTTAGAAAATATATCCCCACAACTGCCCCCTAGGTTCTATTACCTCAGCATTCTGAGGTGATGGAACCTACACTGTTCGTTCATCTGTGCCCCTCTGTCCGAGATCAAACTCGCCAACCTCAAAGTTCCCTGGACTTTAATGTCCACTGGTGTCAAGAATCAAGTTTCATGCTTTCCAAGCTGCTTGAAATCACACCTCCTAGCCGAGGTTCTGGTTCCATTAATTCGTAAACTCCAAGAGCTTTGCAACTGCTCCACTCACACTCTCTGGTGAGTTCCCGATTTCCAGTCATCTATTTGACTCCGGTGATTTTCATATCGGCGTTCATTTCACTTGGTAGGTTCATAAACTCTTTACTTGCTATTAAGTTCAATCTTTCATAACTCTTCTGAATCTGTTTACTTGCCATCTGTTGCCTTCTATTTTCGTCTGTCTTCAAGTTTTGAATTGCTTGAATGCCTGGCACTGTTCTTGTCATATCCGCTTTCTGTTGCTAGCATCGTGTCTGGGTCATTACTTTCTTGTTCTTCACATACTTACTTAGTGCCTGTGCACTTGGCTTTATTCTTGAACTTTGTCGTCTTCTTGACTATTTTTCTCTTTTTTCATTCAATCCTCTGGCTTTTTATCTTTCCAGCTCTTTTGCTTAAATCCGTCATTGTTCCAAGCTTTCAAGCTTCTGCAACTGTCTTCGTTCCTCTCCTCCGGTGAAGCTTACGTCATTCTGTCATTGTCGTCAAACTTCGGCAATTCTCATTCTGGCTTTCCTCTTTCTGGTAAGCCACTGTTCCTCTTGGTTTTATTTCTTGTTGCTTTCCAAGAAGCTCTACTTCATTGTTAATCACCATTGCTGTTTTACCCGTTGTTTCCAAATCATCTTCTTGAATACACACTGTTCACATATCTGTTGATTTCTGCCACTGTTCTTGGCTTGACACACCTGTGCAATCTCTTTGTCTTGATTTCCTGATAGCTTCATCACCATTCTTGATTACGAATTAGATTCTTGTTTTTGTTTTCTGTGTCTTTTTCCAAATTCTTGCTTTCAATCCTTGCCTTCAAACTCCGAGGTGCCAATCGCCGAGAAGAGCCTTGATCAAACTCTTCGGGAGATCGATGCTGAGCTCGAGGCCGAGAAGGCTGCTGGGAAGTCTTCCCAACTGTCTTCTATATCCTGCCATTGATGCCGAGTAGTTTTGTTTCCTTCTTTTACTCCTTGTACCTTGTACCTTGTACTTTGTCCGTCTTTGTATGCTTTTAATCCGGCTGACGTGCCATTTTTGTAGTCTGAATAATTTATTTTTCAATATTCAGGCCGAAGTGCCTTCTTTCTTCTTTAAATGCATTTCTTTGATTTCTTCTTTGAATGTATGTCTTCTTTTTTCTGCTCTTATATGATTCTATACTTAGAATAATTTGCATGTCTTCAAAGTACACCTTGACTGTGCAATCTCTTCGGGTAAAATACCTCTGTCACAACTTCTAATCTTGCTCATCTCGGCCTTGTCCTAACACTTGAAAATATTGTAACAAGTATTTTCACAAGTGTTGCTTAGGACTTGTCACTTTCTCAATGTCTTCTATCAAGACTTCAATTTTCAATATTTCAAGTTTTGACAACCTGGTAGTCTCGGCAAGTATGCAGATATTGCTTGAGCTTGATTAACTTGTAAAGTTTTCTCAAAAATTTCAACAAGTGTTTAACCATCATCCTTTATCATAACCTCGGCTTAACTTCAGCTTGTAAATTTTTCTCAAAATTTCAACAAGTGTTAAACCATTCCTTTATCATAACCTGGTTTAACTATAACTTGTAAATTCACACAGAATTTCAACAAGTGTTTAAACCAATCTTCTTCCGATACGACCTCGGTTTAACTTCAACTTGTAAATTCACACAGAATTTCAACAAGTGTTAAATATCACATCAGTTTAACTTCAACTTGTAAATTCACACAGAATTCAACAAGTGTTAAACATGACCTCGGTTTAACTTCAACTTGTAAATTCCCACAGAATTTCAACAAGTGTTAAACATTATCTCGGTTTAACCAACTTGTAAATTGCTACAAATTTCAACAAGTGGTAAACATCATATCGGTTTAACTTCAACTTGTAAATTCACACAGAATTTCAACAAGTGTTAAACATGACCTCGGTTTAACTTCAACTTGTAAATTCACACAGAATTTCAACAAGTGTTAAACATCATCTCGGTTTAACCAACTTGTAAATTGCTACAAATTTCAACAAGTGGTAAAATCATATCGGTTTAACCAACTTGTAAATTGCACAAATTTCAACATCATCTCGGTTTAACCAACTTGTAAATTGCTACAAATTTCAACAAGTGGTCAACATCATATCGGTTTAACCAACTTGTAAATTGCTACAAATTTCAACAAGTGGTAAACATATTCTTCTTCTCTGCCCCTGCATGGCTTCCACATACTCCTTTGCGAACCTTATAAAAGGTCTTCAACTTGGCTAACTACAGTTCAACCTTGTGTGTTTTCTTTTTTATCTTCTGGGATCTGAGATTGCTGTAGACACCCCATTTTTGACCGACCTTAAGACTCAGACGTCACCAATTGAGCGTTCGGTGATGTTGCATATTGTGCTCGTTCAGAAGTCTCAGAGTCTCGGCCGTGAGCCCTGCCTCCAGACTTCCGAACCCTTTTCTATACTTTGCCTCGGTTCGCGAACCAGGCTCGGTTTTCTCTGTTTTCTTTCCTGAGGGGAGGGAGAGGTCCCGTAGACCATCTCTCAGTGGCCGTGGGCTACATTTCGTGGCCGTAGGCCATTTTGCCCATTTCGGAGCCCGGTTCCCGGTTTTCAGAGCCGTTAGGCCGTGTGCCTCGGATCGAGACCACCCAACCATCTCCGATTCCTCCGGTTTTTGGCATGCATCTCATTTACTCCCTTTCGAGGGACACTGGGGTCTTAGGTACCCACTTCGTGGCCGAATGCCACTTTCGGTGCTTAACAGCCTATTTTCGGGACCCCAAACTGCGTGTTTTGGTCCCCGAGCATTCGTTTTGCATCGGTTTTCGTTCATTTTGGCAGGTACCTCTGTTTTATCACCAGGAAGATCACTGGAGGGTGGGAGGCCAGCAATTGTCTCAGCGACCAGTTATGCTCCTCCGGCGCCCCCCGGCGCCCGTTTTTCTCACTTCCGGGCTAATGTTGACCACCTAGGATCATTTTCTTCAAGCCAAAACCACATATTGTGTTGTAACACATGGGAGGACCCTAAAAGTGCATGGCCGGCAGTAATTCCATTTTCCATTTTTGAACCTCTTTGAAAAATGGCCTATTCTCTCTCCTATTTTAGAGTTGCCAGATTTGAACCACAGGGTTGTGTTGAGGAAACCTGGGAGGACACCATCATCTGGTGGCCGGCCAGCATTTCTTTTGGCCCATTTTCACCCTTGGCCGGCCGGCCATGCTCCTTGGGAGGTGTGTCTTACAGCTGTGTAGCTGTTTCTCCCAGAAAAGATCTGTATCCGGGGGATATTTTGGAGGGGAACACTTGGGTGCATTTCCCTCCACCTTTGCCCTCCTCTTTTGGTCCATATAAGGAGCCTCCCAACTCTTAGGCTAGGGTTAGAAAAACTCTCTTAAGAGCTTAGATACATATCTCTCTCCATCTCTCTCAAATCTTCAAGTTTTGGTTCCATCTCTTCATCACCATCAAGCACCACCACCACTACTCTATTTCCAGCAGCTAGGAGAGCTTTCCAGCAGCTAGGAGGCATCCATTCTTCAAGCAAAAAGGCAGCCAAGACTGTCTACAAGGGTAAGTACTCCACCCCTCTTTTCTAGCTCATTTTGGTTCATTTCTTGACCCTATTTCTATACTGTTTTGAGCTCCGACCAATACTGAAAGTGGTCCTCTTTTGAGGTCATTTTCATCTTTGTTGAAGGGCTCAACCCTGTTTGAGATCCCTAACTTGCACTTGCTTCAATATCATCTTATATGCCACAATATTGCATGCTATTTCTAGCCTATGTGTGATCTTTTTCCGAGCACAATGTAAACTGTAAGAGGGCCTATTTTGAGCCCCTATTCAACATTGAAGAAGGGCTCAACCCTGTTTGGCCTCTCTATCATGCACTTGCTTCATAATCTCTCATATTTACCGTAAATTTGCATGATTTGTTTGACCTACATGTAGTCTGTTTTGGAGCATGTCATGAACTGTGAGTAAGCTTATTTTATGTCCCTCTACAACATTGTAGAAGGGATCAACCTTGTTGGGGGTCTCCATGTTGTGCTTGTCATTATATCCCTCTTTGGCCCCCATTCTTGCATGCTTTTTTAGGCTTATCTAGCTTCTGTTTTCGGCCATCATCAGTACTGGAAAGAGTCATATTTTGATCTTCTTGACATATTTCATTAAGGGTCTTTTCTGGTTTGATGAATGTTTGGGGGTACTCATGTTATAGCTTATGTATCCTCAATCTTGCATGGCATTTTTAGCATGTTTGCATACTGAGTTGGGGATGTCATCTACTGTAAATGTTCATATTTTTAGTCCCTCTTCAGTGTTGTAGAAGGGTACTTTGCCATTTGGGCATCGCATGTATCACTTGCTTCAATACCCCTCTTGCGGGGCCATTTTTGCATTCTTGCTTAATCCTATATATGCTTGCTGTTTAGCCCTTTTTTATGACTGAAAAATGCTTGTCTTGGGGCTTCCTTGCTACTGTATTTTCATCCCATGTCCACATTGTGCATGCATTGCATAGCTATAGGCCATTTCGGGCGCCTAATATCGCATTTCGGGACCATTCCTTGCTTCGGGTGCACTTCGGCCATGTTTCGGGGCTGTTTTCCCCCACATTTCAGTGCCAAAATTCATTTTCATGTTTGCATATCATTTCTATGTCATTTCATGCCTTACGGCCCTCGCCTCGGTTTGCGCGCCCGTGTGCACGCATTTCGAGGCATCTCATTTTCATCTCACGGCCTCTTATGTGAGTGTGGCTGAGTCTCTCTCATGTTAGTGTAAGTCCAATTTGCATTTGGAGTTCCATTTCATGCCTTAGGGCCATCGCCTCGGTTTGCGCGCCCGTGTGCACAGATTTCGAGGCGCTTCATTTTCATCCGACGGCCTCTTATGTGAGTGTAGCTGAGGCTCTCTCATGTTAGTGTAAGTCCTTTTTGCATTCTGTATGCCATTTTAGTCTCAGTGCATTGCGTATGTCATCGCCTCGGTTTGCGTACCCGTGTGCACGCATTTCGAGGCGTCTTATTTTCATCTCACGGCCTCCCGTGTGTGAGTGTGGCTGAGGCTCTCTCATGTTGGTGTAAGCCCATATTGCATCGCATCTCATTTTAGTCCTGTTGCATTATGTATGCCATTTTCTCGGTTTACGTGCCCGTGGGCACGCATTTCGAGACATCTCATTTTAGTCTCATTATATATCATATTTCACGTCATTGCCTCGGTTTGCGCGCCCGTGTGCACGCATTTCGAGGCGCTTCATTTTCATCCGACGGCCTCTTATGTGAGTGTAGCTGAGGCTCTCTCATGTTAGTGTAAGTCCATTTTGCATTCTGTATGCCATTTTAGTCTCAGTGCATTGCGTATGTCATCGCCTCGGTTTGCGTGCCCGTGTGCACGCATTTCGAGGCGTCTTATTTTCATCTCACGGCCTCCGTGTGAGTGTGGCTGAGGCTCTCTCATGTGTGTGTAAGCCCATATTGCATCGCATATCTCATTTTAGTCCTGTTGCATTATGTATGCCATTTTCTCGGTTTGCATGCCCGTGGGCACGCATTTCGAGACATCTCATTTTAGTCTCATTATATATCATATTTCACGTCATTGTCTCGGTTTGCGTGCCCGTGTGCACGCATTTCGAGGCGCTTCATTTTCATCCGACGGCCTCTTATGTGAGTGTAGCTGAGGCTCTCTCATGTTAGTGTAAGTCCATTTTGCATTCTGTATGCCATTTTAGTCTCAGTGCATTGCGTATGTCATCGCCTCGGTTTGCGTGCCCGTGTGTACGCATTTCGAGGCGTCTTATTTTCATCTCACGGCCTCCCGTGTGAGTGTGGCTGAGGCTCTCTCATGTTGGTGTAAGCCCATATTGCATCGCATATCTCATTTTAGTCCTGTTGCATTATGTATGCCATTTTCTCGGTTTGCGTGCCCGTGGGCACGCATTTCGAGACATCTCATTTTAGTCTCATTATATATCATATTTCACGTCATTGTCTCGGTTTGCGTGCCCGTGTGCACGCATTTCGAGGCGCTTCATTTTCATCCGACGGCCTCTTATGTGAGTGTAGCTGAGGCTCTCTCATGTTAGTGTAAGTCCATTTTGCATTCTGTATGCCATTTTAGTCTCAGTGCATTGCGTATGTCATCGCCTCGGTTTGCGTGCCCGTGTGTACGCATTTCGAGGCGTCTTATTTTCATCTCACGGCCTCCCGTGTGAGTGTGGCTGAGGCTCTCTCATGTTGGTGTAAGCCCATATTGCATCACATATCTCATTTTAGTCCTGTTACATTCTGTATGCCATTTTCTCGGTTTGTGTGCCCGTGGGCACGCATTTCGAGACATCTCATTTTAGTCTCATTATATATCATATTTCACGTCATTGCCTCGGTTTGCGTGCCTGTGTGCACGTATTTCGAGGCGCTTCATTTTCATCCGACGGCCTCTTATGTGAGTGTGGCTGAGGTCCACTCATGTTAGTGTAAGTCCAATTTGCATTGCGTATGCCATTTCATGCCTTAGGATCATCGCCTCGGTTTGCGTGCCCGCGTGCACGCATTTCGAGGCATCTCATTTCATAGCATAGTGCATGCTAGGATTGTATTTTAGTTTCATTCATGCATATCATGCATATTGCATCGTGTTCGGTATAGGAGTTAGCCCGGGCACGGGAAACGAGGCGCGTTTCGTACTCCGAGTGACGGAACGGGTCTCAATTCCCAAGTCACCGACACTCCGGATTACCCATGATGGAGTTAGGTTTGTTGTAGCATTCATATGCATTCATCCTATATTGAGTTGTGCAATCCGATTCCTCGACCATCATGCATCGAGATGCGTGATTGGTGGCACGAGGAGCGAGGCATGCATATATTGTGAAATACATTGCTATGCCCCTTTCCTGCTCTCTGTTGTAGCAAAATCAAGAATCAACAGTCTTCCGAGGCTTGGCACGCATTTCGAGGAAAGGTGCAAACAGAGGCTAATTGGGGCATCGCAGTGAATTTCCGCGCAAGGCAGCCCAGCATACATCGTTCATCAGAATCGAGGCAGCCCCCTGGCTTGCATGCCAGTTTACAGTTTTTTTTTCTTATTTAATTTGTTAATTAATTAGGAATTTGTATATTATTCGGACTGTATTTTCTTTTATTCGGACTGTATATTTATTCGGACCCTCTGCGAGGGCATAATTGTAATAAGTGTGGGTGAGTGTGATGTATGTCTTCCAACCCCACGTCTTTCTTCCCTTTTATTTACCCGCTTACGATGGTTAGATATAGGGCATTATTTCAATTAGCATACAGTATGACAGCATGTTTGCATCATTCATCTGTTTTGCACGCACCGGGCTTGGCGCATCATACAAACTGCATTTGTATTTCAATTCCAAATTGAATACATGTTAGCTGTAGCATTCCATATGCCATGTTTAGAATAGCCGAGCCTGCTATAGTTGCATTATTGCATGCGTTGCATTAGACATTTCCGTATAATTAGGATCATACATGATTTCTAATCGGTTTTCTGTTTTTGGCTTGGAGTACTCAGTAAGTTTTTATGCTTTAGCATCCTTGCATGCGTGTGAGTGCTGCCATGAATAGCATGCTTACCATGAGGCTATATGCTTATATGATATAACTGACTTGAATGCCTGTGGGTGGAGGTTGGGTTATTTGAATTGGGACAATTCATCAAATGTTTGTTTTAAGCCCACTAGATAGTGGCAAAATCATGTTTTTCTAAGCCCACCCGAGGGTGGCAAATCCGCGTCTTAGCCTACCTGCGGGTAGCACCATCAAACCATTTTCAGACAAACAAACATGAAATGTATTGTTCCAATTCAGGCGACCCAGTCTATACTTGTTTGCTGCGAGCATCACATAGTAACCTAGGCTAATAACTGGAATAAGAACATACAATGTTTTCAAAATCAGATATCATGGTTAGTAGAGGCCGGTCTTTGAACGGGCGAGCGGGGTGCTCACGAAGTGACCTTCCCCAATCGTACCCAAGTTCCCGAGCCGAGGCAACTTTGGTGATGACGAACACGTGGCCTTGGCACCGAGTCAGGGTTTCCTAAATTTCCCATTTAAAAAACATTTAGGTGGCGACTCTGTATCTGGCAAAGCAGTCCATGTTTGGCACTTCTTTCAAAAAAATCTGTTTTCTCAAAACGATTTGCCGAATTTGGACTCTTTGGTTCAAGATTAAGAACCGTGACACAAATCGAGTCCGAGCTGTAGCGAGGTCCCCCGCGGGCTTGTTACATTTGCTCACTGAGCTCTTCTCTTTTCGGACTTAAGTGCCAAGATCTTGTCTGCTAGAATCTTGGATCTGCTCACTCAGGTTGAGCTCTTCTCTTCTCGGACCTACTCATCTAGGCCGAGATCATATCTTCTAGGATCCAGGATCTGGAATCCAGGATCTGCTCACTTAGGCTGAGCTCTCGTCTTCTCGGGCTTACTTGTCTAGGCTGAGATCATGTCATCTCGGATCCGGGATCCAAGATCTGGAATCCGAGATTTGCTCACTCAGGATGAGTTCTTCTATACTTGAATGTTATCTCCTTGGGAGCGCTCATACCCCCTGTCTTTGCATCCCTTTTGGAAGTGTCTTCGTTCCTCCGCAGGTATCTATCCTTCCATATCTGGAGGTCATCTTCGTTGTAGTATCCGCTTCGATCTGTTGTCTTTGGTGCGTCACCTTCCTGGCCGGCGTCTTTCACTCCGTGACTCTGGTCACGAGTTTCTGTGTTGCGGTTGTCCTCTTCAACGTCGAGGTTGATAGGTCTCCCATTCCCAGCAGGAGCGTTGTCTCCAGTCTGATCCTTCTGTCCGTCATTGGCCATCTATTCTTCTTTCTTTCATTGGCCATCTATTCTTCTTTCTTTCCCACAGACGGCGCCAAATTGTGTAAATTCACACAGAATTTCAACAAGTGTTTAAATATCACATCGGTTTAACTTCAACTTTTAAATTCACACAGAATTTCAACAAGTGTTTAAATATCACATCGGTTTAACTTCAACTTGTAAATTCACACAGAATTTCAACAAGTGTTAAACATGACCTCGGTTTAACTTCAACTTGTAAATTCACACAGAATTTCAACAAGTGTTAAACATCATCTCGGTTTAACCAACTTGTAAATTGCTACAAATTTCAACAAGTGGTAAACATCATATCGGTTTAACTTCAACTTTTAAATTGTGTGGGAAATTTTCCGACCACACTATGCAACATCACCGAGCGCTCAATCGGTGACGTCTGATCTTAAGGTCGGTCAAAAATGGATTTCTACAAGTACCCCCCCAATAAGCCACAGAATATATGCTCGGGCATGCTGCTGTACTAACTCATCTGGCACATGATCTGGAAGATGGCCCTAAAACTGCTCGGACAGCCACCTCACCCTCACTCTAACCTGCCTGTAAGTCTGTAGGTGTAGGTGCTACTCCCAATAGCTCAGCACATAGGGCTATCCACTGGTCCCTCGTCAATGGTGGGTCAGGTCCAGTAACTGCTCGCCCATCAATTCGTAGACCGTAATAGGACAGATACGTCCTGCAATGTGACGGTGGCCTCACCGGTCGGGAAATGAAATGTATGAGTCTCTGTGCGCCACCTCTCGACGAGAGCAGTAATGAGTGGGTGGTCCAGTCTGATATGGCCTATATGATAGACACCATAGAATCCCGCGCGTAGTAGACACTGCTAAGACTCTATGGTCCAATGGACGCTCCCACAGCCGGAATCTCCCCGCCGGCATGTCACCACAGTGCGTGCCTGGTCCTGCATAACAGAATGAGTAGTTTAAATTATAGCATTATCACGTAATATAAAACAAAATGCAGGGTATTTTCATTGTAAGCATAAAGTCCAACAAACGTTATTGCATACTGGGTCCTCCCATACACTGTCAGCCCGATGTGGATGACTCAAAAGTGGGACCTCATCAGGTAGATGTGCCATGAAGCCTGTATAGTTGAAAAACAAATACATTTTAAAAAACTGTATTGGTGAGCATGTAATTTAACTATAACAATTAAACTCAAATTATTCCGTACATGACGACTTGAAAAACAAATGTGGTCGATTATTTTAAAAGTATCAATTTGTGTGCCATTAACATGGAAGCAATTCACTAAAATCTAAATTTTGCATATCATGTGCCATTAAATATGATAAGCAATTCAACAGAACCTATCGTTATCTATGCTATAACTAATATAGAAATCTTTTACAAAATCATTTTAGGGTCTCAGTTACATAAGCTTAATAATGACCAGTAACATGTGGATAGTTTTCGTACATAAATATTTGCGAAAAAATGGAATGAGAATTTTTTTTCCAATAAGAGGTTGCTAATTACATTATGGCATATTTGACAAAACTTCATTATTGATTTTGTAATGGTAAAAGTTCCAATAAAGTAAAAATTTGTAAATTACGTACATCTGATTCATAATTGTAAATGTAAAAAATGCTTGCATCAGTCGAAATATTAAAATCTTAAAATGGTAGAAGAACTATGTGATTTTAACTTAAAATTTTGTAATAGACATTTTCAATCAAGTAGAGAATAAAAACAATAGGCCTATGTGGTATAGTTAAATGTTTTTGCATTGTCATTTAGTTTAATTTATTTGTTTACGTATGTTGAGTTGTAAATTTTGTCAAGGAAATCAAACAATTACAATATATAAAGAATTAAAAAATAGAAATGATCTATTACAAATAAAAAATGATCTATTTAAATGTACGACCGCCGTTTACAAATAATGAATTACAAAAGAAAGAATAAAGATCTATTACAAATAAAGAATTAAAAAATGATCTATTACAATATGTAAGTATTACATAGTCTTCATCGACCAAGTCGCGCCGGACATGTTCGCCTGTCTGACCTGTCTGACTGGCACTAATGCAACGAGCGGTCAAACGCCTATCTGATATATCCATCTCATTCGGAATACGAGACATAGATGCACGACCCCGTTTTACTTCTCGCAGACGCAGTACATTAGGCATTAAGGTCCACTGCGGATCATCCCTAATATTCTTGATGCGGTATTGGATTGAATTTAGTTTCCCAAACCCTCATGTATACAGGAAGCCTATATACTAGATCAACGTACTCGAATGGATTGTCACGCATTCAGACATTACAGACGAGCATATGGGAACATGGATAGTGTCGTATCTCATATTTCCCACAACTGCACGTGGGTTGATTCATCCGCACAATTTGTGTATTGCGACCTCGTCCATGGCGAAAAGATGTTTGCACCTCAAATACGCGGCGTGGCCTATCAGAAAATTGTAATAGAACTAATCAAGTTCATGTTTTTAGGTGTACTTAACTTGACAACATATAACAACAATTTAGTTTATATTACAACTAACCTGTCATACGATATCAACTGAAAGTATTTGCCCTTGCGATGCCATCCTCAATAGTTTTTTGCATCTCTCTAAGGTATTGGAACTCATTTCGTACATCTATTTCAGCTTGGGCTCCCATCTCGTCAAAATATTTTACGAGCCGCCGAAATGTAAATTCAACCATATGCTGAGATAGGTAAGTTCCTTGCACCTTTCAAGACGCTATTGAAGCACTCTGCATCATTGCTGGTCAATACCCCCACCGATATCCACCGTCATACGAAAGGGCCCACTCCTCAGGATTCATCTTGTAAACCCAATTGATGGCTTCTTGGTCAATAGCCTGTATTTGTTTGTAAGTAACCATTACACTTTCTGTCGATTGATGAGCACTCCTGCTTTCCATAGAAGTTGTTTCACTCCTTATTTTGAACTTAGTGTTAAAGTTACTACAAACATGTCGAAGCAGTGCCGATGATATCCAACAAATTGAGCGAGGGATTCAGCCAATGCCGCCTCACAGCAGCTAAAATACTCTCAGCTCGATCAGATATCAAAGTCACTCCCTGTCGGTCCATGACAATATGTTCTCTTGATATTTGAAATGAAGAACGACCAAGACTCCAAACTCTCCTTGTCGACAACAGCGAATGCAAGCGGTAATACTTTGCCATTGGCATGACAATCGTTGCTACAAGCAACACACCAGTGTATTTCCCGTATAAGAATGTACCATCTATGGTTATAACAGGCCTACAATGTCTGAATCCATCGATGACGGGTTTGAAAGACCAGAAAACAAAGTGGAAGATGGGCATAATGGTTGTACTTCCGGTATATCTATGCTTCCATTGCACGATGGTGCCAGGATTAGATGTTTGTAATGCATGCATGAATTTAGGCAACATCCTATATGATTCATCCCAATCCCCGAATACCATTCTAATTGCCTTTGCCCTTGCATTGCCACCCTTCTTGTATGATATACTTATAGTTCATGGTCTTTTTTTATCTTCGATGACATTCTTAATGGGCATATCAGGTTCATTCTGCATACGACAATACCTATGAGTCAGATTATTTTGGTGTGAACACTTTAAACAAACAATATGTATATAAATGTAAACATTTATTTTGTATACTCACCGCAACTTGTCCCAAAAGATGAGAAGCAATGTAACTGGAGCTAATATTAGTGTGGTCCCTGTTCATTCGTGGGTATAAACAATGGTGAGGACCCCTATACTGCTTTATTTCAAAAAGACCATGTATCCTACTAAGAGATGCACGTAACCACCATCTACAATCGTGCTTGCAAGCACACACCCAAACGTCTCGCTTGGAGGTTACGACTTTATACTCTCGATTATTTGTTGCTATGGTACAATTTCACAGCATGTACGAGTTGCTTCTTATCAATGAAAACCATCCCTTTGTCCAACTCTGGATTTTCTAGCATTCCAGATTCGGTTACGGGGAACGACATCGCGGTTACTAATGTCAAAATCACCACCCATGTGAATGTTTTCATAGAAAGGGATTTCAGGTCTAGGTGGAATGGGGGCATTCTGAATATCAATGGGAGCGTCGGCATCATCTTCTCTCATCATTCTGATCCGCCCAATAAATTTTCTTCATCACACATTTCATTCTCATCATTGTCTAGGGCGACATCAGGACCGTACATGTCACTGTCAGCAAACTGCACAGAATTAACCGTTTCAGCCATATTACCAGCAACTTAACTGGAGTGGTATGATGGCTGTAGGTGGGCACATCTTCGGTGTTATTGTGAAATTCAGTCTCATATCCACACGTGAACTTGATTCTCCACCATGGCCATGAAATGTTGTTGTGTGTAGCCAGCTGCATAACATTCATTTGATTCATACATAGGAGACTGAAACGCTGTCGTGTCAATCCCATGTGTCAGCAATGTAGTGAACGGATGAGAATCCATCTGTGTCATATTGGAAGATTGTGTACAACCTCTTTCTCAATGTACACTTCCAAACAATTTGGTGGTTGGAAACTTCCACCGATACTTAATACGGTGTTCAACGCCTCATCGTCATTGATCGGTAATATTTTGTATTTGCTGGTTGCTTGCCACTGGCGATAAGGATATCAGCATTTGAAGATCAATCGGACTGTTTCCCCGTAACTTGCCACCTTGGACATAAACATCTCCTCCAAATTGCTAAGTGTGGTGCCAAGTTGCACCCCATATATCCTTTCGGCTCAGCATCATATGATGCACCTTCATCGGGATCCCGAATTATGTTTCCCCACGTAGAAGATAATTGGAACAGTTGCCATATACTTGCTTCAATGAAACAATAAAATTAAATATCAACAATATACATATATCGAAACAATATACATATAACCACAAGCATTATTATCAGCATAATAAAACAACCTTACCATTGCGGCAAGGGCCTCCCTCCCTCAATATGATCAATTTTTAAAAGGCATTCACTGAAAATAATAAATAAATAATAAATAAATAAAATAATAAATAATAATGACTCTACACACCGTTAATTAGGCAACGATTTAATCGTACGCATGTAAGCGGGACCAATTTTAAAAACACTTATTTTGATTAATTTTCATAAATTTTGATCTATTTTTATTATTTTGATAAGGTAGACAGATATATCACACATTTAAAAACACTTCATTCTATCAAGTATTTTTTTTATTCAGTGAGACTGGACAAAATTGGACAAATCATACAAACATCTTAAATCATAGTGTAAGTTTTGTAGATAATTAAATATTTGTTCCATTGAGTTGAAAGAACTCGATTGATTTGGACAATATAAATAGAGGTTTCAAACATTGTTATTAATTTTTTAAAACTGGTGATCCAATTCTTCAGATTTATGGACAATTACAGATAAGTTAATTTGATTTGCTCAAACTTGTGCCATTAGGGACCTTAATGACAAAGTTATTTCCTATGTGAACTAGTAACCCTCGTCCACTTTTTAGAGTCATAGAGGCTTTGTTATGAAATTAAAACAAAAACTCATTTTGGCTCGTTCTGAAAAGTAAGAAAAAATTTAATTTATTTACTCTTTTTTTCTTTTTAAACATACAAAAACAAAATAATAATTACAGAGATAATTTATAACGGCCAAAAATTAGAGAGAAAATTTAAGTTGGTGGTTAATCTATGTAGTAAATTTTGGATAGTTATCCATGTGAATCATGGGCATCCGTACCAATTATTTGGTATTATGAAAACATGCTTACCATCAAAGTGCCATTTTTTTTTTTTTGTCTTCTTACCTACGAAATTGCTATGGACTATTAATTAGAATATTTTAAGACTCTTTTCATGCATATATTATAACTAGTGTAATAATGACTTCTAATTATATAATAAAATAAAAATTATTAAAACATAATGTTCAGATTTTCCTTTTCAATGGTGGTGGACAGTCAAAAGCGGAAGTGGCGATAAGTATTTTTGTTCAATACCCATTTCAAAAACTTTTTCAAATTTTCTTAAGTTTTGTGAGGAAATTTTAATTTCTACTATAATGCTATTATATGTATTACAAATTCAGCTCATTAAATTTTTTAAAATTTCTATGACAAGATTATAAAATTAAATGTTAGTATTTTATGATGAAATGTCTTCAAATTATTCTAATATCAAAGTTAATAAATAAATAAATAATAATAATGACTCTACACAACCGTTAATTTAGGCAATGATTTAATCGTACGCATGTAAGCGGGACCAATTTTAAAAACACATATTTTGTTTTCTTTTCATAAATCTTGATCTATTTTTTAGTATTTTGATAAAGTAGACAGATATATCACACATTTAAAAAACACTTCATTCTATCAAGTATTTTTCTTATTCAGTGAATGGACAAAATTGGACAAGTCATACAAACATCTTAAATCATAGTGTAAGTTTTGTAGATAATTAAATATTTGTTCCATTGAGTTGAAAGAACTTGATTGATGGCACGGTGTATGTTTTAAGACTCTTTTCATCAAATTAATCACTAGTGTATGCACGGTATGGTGTGAGTTGAAAGAACTCGATTCTATCAAGTATTTGTTCCATTCATAGTGTATGTTTTAAGACTCTTTTCATGCATATATTATAACTAGTGTATGCCCGTGCCTGAAGGGACGGTGCAATTAATAATGACTTCTAATTATATAAATCAAAATAAAAATTATTAAAACATATGATAAGATTTTCTTTTTCAATAGTGGTGGACAGTCACAAAGCGAAGTGGCGATAAGTCCCTTTGTTCAATACCCATTTCAAAAACTTTTTCAAATTTTCTTAAGTTTTGTGAGGAAATTTTAATTTCTAGCTATAATGCTATTATATGTATTACAAATTCAGCTCATTAAATTTTTTAAAATTTCTATGACAAGATTATAAAATTAAATGTTAGTATTTTATGATGAAATGTCTTCAAATTATTCTAATATCAAAGTTAATATTTTTTATAAAAATTATTAATTTTATTGAATGTATATTAAAAATAATACATGATATAGCGGTTTGGTTTGATTTTTTAAATTATTTTTTTGATTTTTTTTGAAAAATATATAAATAAATTGTTTGGTTTGATTTTCCAAATGGTTGTGGAAGAATGTGGCACCTCCCAAAATTAAATTATTTTGGATGGTTAGCTTGGAGGGGCAGAGTGCAATCCGATCTTACATACAATTTACAAGTGATTATGTGCTTATATGCAGACACCTGCAATAAGCTATGTCCTAAAGTATGGATTTAGATAGTTAACAACTAAGTGGAAACCTTTAGCTAAACCCAAATGAAAATAATTCTCTAAGAATTTTTAATCATATTCTGGGTGCCTGACCCCAAATACAGTGAAATAAACCAAACGAAACTAAACCAAAATATTTTTATTTGAATAAAATAGAGTCAAAATTAAATATTTTGAGAGAACATGATCTTTTCATTTATTATTTTGAAGTCAATAAAAATATTTTTTTTTGAATAAAATATAGTCAAATTAAATATTTGAGAGAACATAATATGAATTTCAATGAGGAAAAATTCAATTCATGAGTAACATAATATGAATTATCGGTTTATGAGTAACATAACTAAGAGTTTGTTTGATATTTTTTTAATGAGGAAAAATTATTAGGTACTCTTGAAAGTCATGCGTTTATGTTTTTCACTAATCATCCATTGCCTTTAAGTAAAAATTGATTTATTGACCTCTTAATTTATAAATAATATGACTAAAAACTTGTTTGATTATTTTTTTTAATGATTTTTTTGACTTTTTATAAGTTAAAAAAGTAATATGAAATTGGGTTGCTTTTTAATTTTTTTTTTTAACGGGTGATAAACATAATTTTTTTTATCAATTTTTATTTTTTAAAAAGCTATTTTCACAAAATAAGGTAATGTTTTTTGGGTGAATACAAAATGGTAATATTCCTTACAGTGTACCATAATATCTATACAAGTGATTGGACTTACAGATTTTCGTAGGTCAGTATTATTTGGGTGAGTGGCAAATCGAAAATGAAATTTACCTACTTAGTTCTAGATTATGCCAACCAATTGATGTAGAAACTGAATAAAAAATTGAATATACAACCATAAAGTCAACAATTCATGCTATGTATATTGGTAATTATGTGTAACAAAAAAAGAATACTCTAACTGTATATATGATTAAAGCAAATTTACTTTAACACATCACTTCATATATAACATAATACAAAATGAAAAAATTATACAAACAATTAAATTTTATAAATTATTCTTAATAATTGATATATCATGTACTAATAAAATTTTTAAAATTAAAGCATGAATTATTTTAATGATGTAATAGGTGTTATACTAGTAGTTAATTCAACATTATAATAAAAATTTATTAATATATATAACATTATCAATTTAAAATAGGGATAATTGGTTTGAAAAGTCACACTCATGGGGCCATATGTTTATTTGGTTCAATGAAAAATTCCAAATCCAATTCAAACAAACTCTTAGTTAATGTTACTCATAAATATCTCAATTCATGAATTTCATATATGAATTCAATTCTCAATTCTCAATTATATGAATTTCATAATATGACATTAACAATTATCATTATATGAATTTCAATTTTTTTAATTTTATTTCTTAATTAAAAAAAATTACTTTTAAAACCCTATTTCAAACCCTAATTTCCTTTTAATTCCTCTTAACAAGCCAAAAATAAAATTTCCAATTCAACAAATATAGGTTGATTTATTCACAATTCAAAATTCCAAACCCTAATTTCAAAAAATATAGACATTTTGATTCACAAGCATAATTTCAAAATTCCAATTTCTGATTTCAAATTTCAAAATATAGACATTTCATAATTCAATTACAAATATAGGTTAGTTTATTCACAAGCATAATTTATGATTTCTGATTCAGAAGCAAAATTCCAAACCCTAATTCCAAACCCTGATTTCTGATTTTAAAAAAATTCCAAACCCTAATTTCTGATTTCAAAAAATTCCAAACCCAAAACTCTTTTTTTATTTTATATTTTATTAGTATTATTGTTAATTTTTAATTTTTTAAATCTTATCCAATAACTTTATCAGCTTGTCTCCACTGTGTTATTTGGACCGGTGTGATCCACCCATATATTTCGTATTGATGATTCAAATCGTTTATTTTTAAACCACAACGTATAGATCATTCATAAAATATATCAGGTCGATTGGATAACTGTAATCACGTTAGTTCATGATCATTTATTTGTAAAAAAATAATTGAATAAGCGTAATCACGTTAGTTCATGACATTTATTTATAAAAAAATAAATGACAATATTATTTAAAAACTAAATCATTAAATTAAAAAAAAAAACAAAAGTAATAAACATAGTTTTATTATTAGATCGTTTTAATTTTTTATGAATAATTTACACATTGTAATGTAAAAAATAAACGTTTGAAATTATTGAAAAAAGGATCAGTAATAACCTTATGACCAAACAACGCGATTCAGTGGAGACAAACTGAGCCCAACATGGGCTCAAAACATTAGTTGTTCAATCGCAATCAAAGTCATGGGCAAATAACAGCTAATTTTGAAGAAGTAAAATCAGGCTTCATAGAAAGTAGGGACCACAAGACGTAATATTTCAGGAACCTATTCAATTAACTATTAATCAATTGAGCTAACTTCTATTTTTATTTTTTATTTTTTATTTTTTAGTCCTATTCAATGTCAAATAAAACACGACACGCAATCAAAACTACCAGTCACGACCTAAAAAAAAAAACATGAAAACTACCAGCACACCAGCTAATCTATAGCAATTGGACTTCTCCGGACCTAATATTTTATGAACCTATCTTATTATTAATTGTTAAATACTAATCAATCCAATCAAAGTCAACTAATTTTGATGAATGAAAGTGAATAGGGATCTCAACCAATTTCTCTGCGGTTTCCTAATAATCCAAATTAAAAATTACATAACTCGTAAGTTGATTAGGATGAAATAGATAAAAGGTGTTAAAATAAGGAATGAGACTCTTTCCGGTCCATATATGAATTGAATAGGCATTGTTTGGAATTATGGATCCATCAGGGATCTATTTTAATTATCTAAACAGTTGATTTTTAGAACTCTTCATGTGTATTATTTATATTTAAAAAATAGATTGGTCTGATAATTATGAAATTTTCATTTTATTATGTTTCTTTAAAAAAATGATCAATGAGTGTGTTTTTGAAAATAAATCATTTAGTATTTTTTTTTAAGACAAACGCAATAAAATCAATATGTTACAATTATCGGATCTATCTAATTTTTGTGTGTACTTGATATATCTAAAGAATCTTAAAAATAAACAATTCAGATCATTAAAATGAACAAGTAATGAGCCTATGGGCTCAAAGAACACTTCTCCAATCTAGATTAGTACTTGTGGGATATATTTTCTAAGTACCAACACAGTGGCAAGGTGACGTCGACGTGTCAGCCGAGGTGCACGTGTCCT
This sequence comes from Camellia japonica, assembly GCA_030407325.1. Classification (NCBI taxonomy): domain Eukaryota; kingdom Viridiplantae; phylum Streptophyta; class Magnoliopsida; order Ericales; family Theaceae; genus Camellia; species Camellia japonica. Next base: position 478 of record JAPPVO010006500.1, on the reverse strand, counting down.
GGTCGTGACGCCGAGGTGATCTTGGCAAGGCCGAGGTTTTCTCCGAAGATATCAGAATCCGAGATAAGTGGATAAGGGACAAGAGTCCTAGAATGAAAAGGGAACTCAACCTGGATGAGGGACAAGAGTCATAGAATGAAAAAGACTTCAGTTTGTATTAAGATAAGACTCTTAGAGAGTTTATCCTAATCTTACTGGGAGTCCAAGATTAGCAGTAATCCTGAGTCCATAGAAGTTAGGCTTCTATTGGGACTAGGTTTATGTTGGCTATAAAGAGAGGCACCCTCATGGGTCTAAGGTATGCTTTTTAGGCTCAAGCTTGTGAGTTGAATAATTGATTTTCTTTGAGAAATATACTGACTTGATCGTCGGAGTGCCCCGGGTGGACGAACCACCGCGGGATTCTTATATTTCTATTGTAGGTCAGTCAGGTGCCATCTATTCTGCCAGTGCTCTCCAGCTGAATTACTGAGTTGGC
>JAPPVO010006499.1:0-22237 GCA_030407325.1 Camellia japonica | reverse complement strand
ACACAGCAAACACCTTGAAGTACTTAAACTCAAAATGCCTCGTGTCGACGATCATCAGCTTCGGCGTGAACATTTTGAAACTTTTCACATTTGGTTCGAGGAACATATATGTATTTAAGTCTATACATTCTAGTTACTTAAGTCAACCTACATTTTAAATTTTACATTTTCGTTTTAAATAGGTCCAAACTTTGTGAAGGACAACTGATGTCATATTTTCTGAAGAGATTATTCTATTGGCAAATGGTCCTCATAACCTGGCAAGGAGGTTCAACGGGATATACTGAATGGGTTTCGGTATCGAGTAAAGGCCATGGATGATCATCGAGCCACACAAAATGTGGTGTAGCTTTGAAGGCAGATACCATAAGTTATGCTAGTCGGAAAGACAAGAATCCTCGTGTGGGGTTTGTGTACTATTATGGACAATTGACAGATATTGTTGAGATTCGATATTTCAATGAGAAGAAATATGTGTTGTTTAAGTGTGATTGGATTGACAACATTCACGGAAAGAAAGAAGATGTCTTCAATTTCACGTTGGTGAACTTCAATCATTTGTTGTACCGAGATGATCGAATTACCAATAAACCTTTCATCTTGGCATCCCAAGCAGAGCAAGTTTGGTATGTTGCAGACCCGTTACAACCAGACTGGCAAGTGGTGGTGAAGATGTCTCAAAGAGGTTTATTTGATATGAGTTCGACTGATCCACAAATCGAGCCATATATGAGCCAACAATTGGAAGAAAACTAGTTCCTTAAGAAACTTGAATTCGAGGTGTTAACATCCCAAAATCACCAAACGGCGTCGGTTTAGCACGAAATTTGGCACGCACGACCGCCTAGGCATGAGAGACTTGTAGGAGAAGACGGGGCTCGAATCGGGTTCCCGGTTTGAGAGTTAGCGTCGGATTTCGGTCTAGGCAAACTAGTTCCTTAAGAAACTTGAATTCGAGGTGTTAACGCCCCAAAATCACCAAACGGCGTCGGTTTAGCACGAAACTTGGCACGCACGACCGCCTAGGCACGAGAGACTTGTAGGAGAAGACGGGGCTCGAATCGGGTTCTCGGTTTGGGAGTTAGCGTCGGATTTCGGTCTAGGAAAACTAGTTCCTTAAGAAACTTGAATTCGAGGTGTTAACGTCCCAAAATCACCAAACGACGTCGGTTTAGCACGAAACTTGGCACGCACGACCGCCTAGGCATGAGAGACTTGTAGGAGAAAACGGGGCTCGAATTGGGTTCCCGGTTTGGGAGTTAGCGTCGGATTTCGGTCTAGGCAAACTAGTTCCTTAAGAAACTTGAATTCGAGGAGTTAACGCCCCAAAATCACCAAATGGCGTCGGTTTAGCACGAAACTTGGCACGCACGACCGTCTAGGCACGAGAGACTTGTGGGAGAAGACGGGGCTCGAATCAGGTTCCCAGTTTGGGAGTTAGCGTTGGATTTTTATTTTGTCATTAATTTTTAATGTTTTTCTATAATTAAAATATTAACACCATTATATTGTCATTAATTATTTTTATTTTTTTATTTTCAGATATTTCCTGAGTAGCAGTTTGTTTCTTGTGGAGTGCAGGCGTGTAAAGATTTTGACCAACTTTTGTTTTTGTAACCCACGGAAGAAGCAAGACGAAAACTTTTGGTTTTGATATACGTTATTTAGATTTGTGAACAACATTATGTATGTATTATGCGACATTATGTAGTGGGATAATTTTTATTGTTCTGAATTTTTATTTATGTATTGTTATGAATGGAACAACATTATGAATTTTTATTATGTTCCAACTTTTGTTTATGTATGTATTTATATTATTCTGTAATTATCGATTTTTTTTTTAGTTATTTTTCATTTAATACATGTTATTTTCATATTTTTAATAATTTTAATACAGCTTTTTTTTTTTTTTTTTTTTTTTTGAGACAGCAGCACACACCATCTCAAAAAAAAAAATGAACCAGGGCTTTTGCGACGGCCCTTTACTGTCGCAAAAGATGGCGATTTGGCTGAAAGGTAACGCATTAGCGACGGCTTTGTTCCCGTCGCAAATAGTGTTTTTAGCGACGGCTAAGGTGCTGTCTCAAAAAAACCTCTAGCGACGGTGCATTTTGCCGTCGCAAAAGACCCTTTTTGTGACGGCAACACAGTGCCGTCTCAAAAAATTTAGATTTTTCGCCCGTTATTTGCGACATATTATTCTCGTCGCAAAAAAGGCATTTTTCCGTCGCAAAGTAAAGGCGACGGCGTTATGCCGTCGCTAAAGGCCTTTTGCAACCCCCTTTATTGCGACCCCCCCTTTGCCGTCGCAAAAAGCCTCTTACCGTCACAAAAACCCTTTTGAGACGGCGTTTGGGGTAAAACGCCGTCGCAAAAAATCAATTTTTTTGTAGTGATTAAAATTTTAAATTAAATTCAAACACCTTGCGTACTAATCAGCTTGATTTAATTGTATATATTTAAAAAAAAAAACTAAGGTACTTCGTTTTGGAAGTGGGTTGACTTTTTAACTTTTTAACTTTTTAATTTTTTTGACTATTTTAACCTAAGGTTAAAAAGCGTCGTTTAGGTTGGAATTTTTGACTTTTTAGACTTTTGTTTGACAAAAAATGAAATGATTATAATTTGAATGTGATATTTTATCTTACTAATATTTTAATTTATAATATCTTTTTGTGACTATTTTAGTTTGATAACTCTATACCAAATGAGAGCTTAGCTTAATTTGTAATTGGCTTGTCTAAAACTTATTCAAAACTTAAAAGATCAGTAAAACATTTCAAATAACTCACTACTCTTTACTTGTTTATAATTTTATTTGGCCTATTTTGAAAAGTAGGTTAAAAATTAATTTTTTGACTTTTTTTTTAAAAAGTATAAAAGAGTAAAGAGGTGATATGACCTAAAAAAATAAGGGTAAATTATCCACAAGTCCCTTTGAAAAGTGTATGTTCTATTTAATCTCAAAACCTTTTAGATAGACCTAAAAGTCTTGTGCCCATTTGTCTTCTCATCTTTCTGTGTACTTTGCTTCTTCTCTTTATTTCTCTTTTTCTCAGATCCGACGACAACCATGACCACACATTCTTTCTTTTCTTTCTCTTTCTAATCTACAATTACCGATGACCAACATTGATTGGGGTTTACCGACAACCAGCAAGCACCAACTCTTTGTTTTGTAGTCACTGACGATGAATGAGATGAGTTTCCGACAAAGAAGATGAATAGATTTACTCAAATCTAATGTAGATCTATTCAGATTTACATTAGATCTGAGTAGATCTACATTAGATCTGTTTAGATGTAAACCAAAAATAGTTGCCGGAGTAAAAGTCTCTCTCTCTATATCTGTTTTTTTTTTTTCTTCGATCTCTCAGTTTTTTTTACTTTTTTCTGTACTACATACTTCTATTTTTTTGTTTTAATGGAAAAAAATTTTCAAATTCTGGATAAGTTGTTTTCAAATTTTAGTTACATGCGATGACAACTGTAAAATTTTACAATTTTAATTTTTTTTTAGTGCTGAAATAAATCATTCTTTAGAATTAGAAAATTTTGCAGTGTCATAACATGTTTTTCATTTTGATAATGCTTAATACAATCATGCTTGTTACAGTTTCTGACATAGGTGGGCCCATAGAGGCTTTTTGGCCCACCACTTAGAGTCCAATACAAGGTTCAAACACTAAAGTCCAATGTTACTGGAACCCAACATTGCACCAAGAACCAATGACATCTAAACACTTGTCAAAATAAGAACCAACCACGTGAGCAGACAAAGATTCTGCAGAGTCATTGCACCACACATCAGCTATTAATGAGGTCCCTTGTAGCATTTAATGTGATAACCCCTTCACATCGGAACAGAACAGTCTCATCATGAACAAGGCAAGCTAGAGCATAGACTTTCGGCCAACATGACAGGTTGGAGTGGACAAGGAAATGATGAACAAAGGATATAAGAAGGTTTCTAAGACGAAAAGAAGGTTAAGTTCCCTATCATTACTGTATCTTCTACACACCATTAATCTCTCTCTTCTAACTTGCTCGTCGGAGGGTTCGCTGGGAGACTCCTGTTCCTCGTTGAACTTTTGTGCAGGTATCTCAGTGAGCCCAACGACCGGACAACGGTGTTGGGGGCATGGATCAGCCTGACCCATCCATCAGGGACAAACAATATTATCAGTTGGCACCGTCTGTGGAAAACTTTCACTCCGCGTGACAATTGTGCTCATTATTGCCAGAGACCCGTTCCCGATAATTCCTCCTCGCCACCCACCAAGGTGGATGATCACAATGAGATCCATGGCTTCTCAACACAACGTTGCCGACCTCCAAGCCGACCCTCCTAACCCAAACAACTCACCTCAATATTTCACAGAACTCACCAACAACATCAACTGCTTAGCCGAACAAAACCAAGCCTTGATCAATGGTGTGTTTCAGCAAGACCTCCATGTGCCTCCTCTACCACCACAAGATATCCCACCTAACCGAGAATGAACCCTGAGCCATCCCATCCAACAAGCCCACCTCTCCAACCTGGAGGGTTTGCGACCTCCACTCCAAGACATGAACCCGCCACCTTGGGGCCTACATCCATCACTTCAAGCACCTGCTCCCGAAGGAGAGGCCAGTAATGTCCAGCCTCCGTTGCATTCTGGTGGTGACAATGTACCTATCTAGGATGTGGAACTCCGAGCCATAAAACTCCAACTTCAAGGAGTCATGCAGAACGTGCAGAATAAACCCTCCACAACAGCCAATTCACTGTTTGTCGCCTCCATTAGGGACAAACCCCTACCTCTCAAGTTCAAAATGCCTTCGATCGACTCTTTCGACAGCACAACGGACCAGTTGACCACTTGGAGACTTACAGGACCATAATGATCCTCCATGCTTTTTTTTGATGAGATCATATGTCGGGTTCCCCGTAACGTTTAAGGGGTCGGCTCGATTGTGGTTTAGTCAGCTGCCGACGGACTCCGTCTCTGCTTTCCAATACCTAAGTGATTCCTGTCTTAGCCATTTCATTGGTGCTCAGCGCTAGCGGTGCTGGGCGACTCAGCTCCACAATATCCGTCAGACGGAGGGGGAGTCGTTACGTGCTTCGTCACTTGTTTCAACACCAAAGCCTTACAGGTGGCGGAAAATGACGACAAGGTCATTCTCACGGTTTTCATGGCTAGTTTACGATCATCCGACTTCCTTTTCTCCCTCTCCAAAAACCCTCCAACCTCCATGGCCTCTCTCCTTTCCAAAGCCCAAAAATATATGAACGCCGAAGATTCTCTGGTAGCCTCCAAGACACTACAACTAAAAACCCAACCCCCAGAGAGAAGAGAAAGGAATCTGAAACCAGAACCACCCAATACACACAGCAAACACCTCAGTATACCAACCAAACTGCTCGAACCAACCGATCGGCACCTACCCAACCACCCAGTCGATTCGAACGGTACACTTCCCTCAATTCCCCCATGGAACAAGTCTTGAAACAGATCCAGCGAGATTACAACTTGAAATGGCCACAACCCTTACGGTCTCCTTCCAATCGGCGAGATCAATCCAAATACTCTCGTTTCCACCAGGACCACGGCCACAACACTGAGGAATGTGTTAACCTTAAAGACCAGGTAGAGAGCTTGATATGCCAGGGGCGCCTCAGTCGGTTCACAGCAGTCCATCCCCAGCAACGGCGAAGGACCGAACCTACTGGGGGCAACCGCCAACACACCCCTCCCCGACAACTCACACAACCTAACCTAGGCAATTATCGGCCCCCACCACAACCCCGAGCACAAGGCAACACTACTCCCCCGGTTGGAGAGATCAGAGTCATCTTTGGCGGGCTTGCATACGTAGGACCATCCCGTTCGGCCCAGCGAGCCGAACTCAGAAAAATCAAACAAGGCTCCGACAAAGAAGTCGCAACATTAGACCGCCCCTTCAAACACCCCAAACAATGGATGGAACCCATCACCTTTACGGAGGCCGACTGCACAGGCGTTCATTACCCCCACGACGACCCCCTCGTCATTTCTGCTCTCCTATCCAATTACAAGGTCAGACAGGTGTAGACGTCCCCGAATGTCCCGAGAGGGAAATCCCGTTTTGTTCATTGGGTTCACTACAGTTCAGGACTCAATGTCACGGTCCTGTATCTAATCTCGCAGAGTGCAATGCAAGACCGATGAATCATCAAAGAGTCCAAATCCGGCAAATCGTTTTTAAAACAGATTTTTTGAAAGAAGTGCCAAACATGGACTGCTTTGTCAGATACAGAGTCGCCACCTAAATATTTTATTTTTGGGGAAATTTAGGAAACCCTGACTCGTTGCCTAAGGCCACGTGTTCGTCATCACAAAAGTTGCCTCAGCTCGGGAACTTGGGTGCGATTGGGGAAGGTCACTTCGTGAGCACCCCCGCTCGCCCGATCAAAGATCGGCCTCTACTAACCATGATATCTAGTTTTGAAAACATTATGCGTTCTTATTCCGATTATTAGCCTAGATTTACTATGTGATGGGCACAGCATACAAGTATAGACTGGATCGCCTGAATTGGAACGAAACATCTCATGTTTGTTTTGAAAACAGTTTGCTACTCGCAAGTAGGCTAAAATGTGGATTTGCCACCCTCAGGCGGGCTTAGAAAAACATGGTGATTTGCCACTATCTAGTGGGCTTAAAACTCGCAATCGATGAATTGATCCAATTCAGATAATCCAACCTTCACCCACAGGCATTCAGGCAGATATATCACATAAGCACTTAGCCTCATGGTAAGCATGCTATCATGGCAGTCACTCACACGCATGCAAGGATGCTAAAGCATAAACACTCACCGAGTACTCCAAGCCAAAACAGAAGCTATGTTAGAAATCAATGCATGATCCTAACTATGCTGAAATGCCTAATGCAACACATACAATAATGCAACTAAGATAGGCTCGGCTATTCTAAGATGACATATGATGATGCTACAGCTAACACGTATTCAACTTGAAATTGAAATACAATGCAGTTGGTATGATGCGCCGAGCCCGGTGCATGCAAAATAGATGAATGGATGCAAACATGCGAGCATAAGTATGCTAATTGAAACATGCCCTAAACTAACCATCATAAGCTGGTAAATAAAAGGGAGAAAGACGTGGGGTTGGAAGACATACATCACACACACGCACACTTATTACAACAATTGCCCTCACTCGGAGGGTCCGAATAAATAACACAGTCCGAATAATAAATACTGTCCGAATAAATAATATTACAAACCCTAATTAATTAACGAATTAACTAGGAAAGCAAGTAAATTAGCATGCAAGCTAAATGGACCGCCTCAGCTCTGTTCCGAATGATGAATGATGCATGCTTGAGTTGCTTGGCGCGGAAATCCATTGCGATGCCCCGATTCACCTCTGTTTGCAATTAATGCCGAAATGCTGTGCAAGGCTTTAGAAAGCTGCTGATTTCTGATTTGCTGCAACAGGGAGCAAGAAAGGAGCATGGCAAAGTATTTTCACATATGTATGCACGCCTCGATCCTCGTGCCACCAATCACGCATCTCGATGCATGATGGCCGAGGAGTCAAATTGCACGACTCGATGTGAAATGAATGCACATGACAACACAACAAGGCCTAGACTCCATCATGGGTAATTCGGAGTATCGGCGACAGGGAATTGAGACACGTTTCGTCACTTGGAGTACGAAACGTCCCTCGTTTCCCGTGTTTGGGCTAACTCCTATCCCAAACACAATGCAATGAGACGGCATACACAATGCGACTAACATGCAACCTAGCATACGTAATGCTATGGACTAAAATGGCATACACAATGCATGATGGAACATGGCATACACAATGCTCTAACATGCAACCTAGCATACGCAATGCTATGGACTAAAATGGCATACACAGTGCACAATGGACTTACACCAATATGAATGGACCTCAGCCACACTCACATCAATGGCCATATGATGGAAATGAGACAACCGAAATACATGCAAACATGCACGAATGCAATGGACCAATCTTAAGGCATCAAATGCCACTCTACCAAAGCATGGCAAGTGATGAAAGATGGCATACAAACATGCAATTTCCAGCTCTGAAATAATATGCTCAATGGTCCCGAATCATGGAAACATGTCACCCAATGCATGAAATAGGCCCCGAAACTCAAAACTAGGCAAATGCATTGAACCACAAGTATGCAAAGCAAGCATTATTTGACCATGAGGCATGAAAACAGAGCCAAGGAAGTCCTAAACATGCACCAAATCAGTTTCAGGCATGGCCAAAAAGTGCTAACATGAAGGGCTAAAACAACATGCGACATAGGCTAGTAAGCATGGTTTACATGGCATGTATATGAAGCACAAGAGAGGTCACCAAACCAGCCACAAATAGGAACATGGTATGCTAAAATATGCCCAAACAACCACTGAAATGTAGCCAATGCATGCAAAAATGATGGGCTCCTTTGGAGGGCCATGAGGTGGAGTACTCAACACGTACAAGATAGACATGTAAAATGGAAAAACCAACTCTGGAAATCAGTTATGACAGCCCTAAAACTCACCAAAAAGGGCCTAAAATGGGTCAATGAAACATGCAATGAAAGGTCCCCTTGAAAGGCCTTGAGGAGGATTGCTCCACACATGCATGAGGGACACAAAATATGGCCAAAAGGGCTTTGGAAAGAGCTAAGGCAGACCTCAAAACTCACATAATAGGGCCTGAAACAAGACTTCAAAGCATGCAAGATGGAGCCCTTTTAGAAGGCCAAAAGGGCCAACAAACAAGACAAGGAGAGAGGGGGTCACCCCCCTCTGATTTTGGCTCTCAAAACAATGTGTTAACCACTGAAAATCCACTGGATTTCAGTGGCTAGAAGGCCAAACAAAGCATGCAACAAAGGCCTAGATGCAAGGCTCAAAACAAGAGGCAAACAAGCATTCAAGGAAGTAAATGACCTCAAACATAAAAATTCCCTCAATCAAACATCAAGAGGGGCTCAAAATAAGACTCTTTTCAGTTTATGACAAATCTCGAAAATGCTCACAAGTAGGGCTAAGATATGAAGCAAAATAAGCCTACAAAGAGGGATAGAGCATACAAGGATGTAGATGACCTCAAAAAGAAAAGTTCCCTTAATCAAACATCAAGAGGGGCTCAAAATAAGACTCTTTTAAGTTTATGAAAAATCTCAAAAATGCTCACAAGTAGGGCTAAGATATGAAGCAAAATAAGCCTACAAAGAGGGATAGAGCATACAAGGATGTAGATGACCTCAACCAGAAAAGTGTCCTTATACAATCTTCAAGAGGAGCTCAAAATAAGATACTTTTCAGTTTATAAAAAAATCCAAAAATGCTTGAAAATAGGGCTAAGATAGGAAGCAAAATAATGCAAAAATGAGGGAAATAGAGACTCACCCTTGTAGACAATGACTCCAGCAGCTTCTGGACCAAGATGGTGAGCCTTCAACCTCTGGAAATCAGCTCCAAGATGATTGAATGGATGGTGGAGGTGTTGTGCTAAGGGTTGGTGTGCAAATGGTGCAAGAATATTAGGGTTTTGGAGCTCAAGTGTAGAGATATAGAGAGAGGTGTGTATAAGCCTTAACAAAATTGTTGAACCCTCAAAATGGAAGAGGAGGGCCTCTCTTATAGAGAAGAGAGGCCAAAGCTTCTCTTGGAAGCTTCAAATATCCTCCATACACGTGTATGGAGGATGGTCCAAATGCCTCCCAGCTGGCACAGCTGTGTAGCATTCAGAGAGAGCAAAAAGCAGATGGCTGGCCGACCAGTTAAGGTGGTCGGCTGGCCACTCCCCCTGGTCGGCCGACCAGGGGTCAAAAGGGTCAAGGTGAAATGCTGGACGGCCACCCCAGATTGGTGGCCTCCCAGATTAGTGCAACACAGTTGTATGGTGGAAAACCAGAAAAAGTGACCCAAGAGAGAGGAAAACCAGCTTTTTAACAAGGTTCAAAAGGATCAAGAAAAAATACTGGTCGGCCTACCCATATTGGTGGCCTCCCAGATGAGCACAACACAATGGTGGTATGAAAAACCAGAAATTGTGGCTCAAAAGTGAGAAAAACCAGCTATCTGTCAGAAAAACCGGCTGGAGGAGAGAGAAAATGGTTTCCAAAAGAATTGCTAGTCTCCCACCATCCTACCACCTTCCTAGCAATGAAACAAAGGTCCATACCAAAAATGAACCCTAACCGATGCAAAACGAGGGTTCGGGGGCCAAAACGCGCGGTCCGGGGCCCTGAAAATAGGCTGTTAAGCACCGGAGGTGGCATACGACCACGAAGGTGGTCTCCCGGGCCACAGTGTCCCTCCAAGGAGAGGAAACAAGGCGCGTGCCAAAAACTGGAGCAAACGGAGGCAATTAAGCGGTCCCTGGTAGACGTCCCCGAACGCCCCGGGAGGGATGAGTCCCGTTCCGTTCATTTGGGCTCACTACAGTTCAGGACTCAAATGTCACGGTTCTTAATCTGAACCAAAGAGTCCAAATCCGGCAAATCGTTTTGAGAAAACAGATTTTTGAAAGAAGTGCCAAACATGGACTGCTTTGCCAGATACAGAGTCGCCACCTAAATATTTTATTTTTGGGAAATTTAGGAAACCCTGACTCGTTGCCTAAGGCCACGTGTCCGTCATCACCAAAGTTGCCTCGGCTCGGGAACTTGGGTACGATTGGGGAAGGTCACTTCGTGAGCACCCCCGCTCGCCCGATCAAAGATCGGCCTCTACTAACCATGATATCTAGTTTTGAAAACATTATGCGTTCTTATTCCGGTTATTAGCCTAGATTTACTATGTGATGCGCACAGCATACAAGTATAGACCGGGTCGCCTGAATTGGAACAAAACATTTCATGTTTGTTTTTGAAAGATGGTTTGCTACTCGCAAGTAGGCTTAAAATGCAGATTTTGCCACCCTCGGTGGGCTTAGAAAAGATGGTTTTGCCACTATCTAGTGGGCTTAAAACTCACAGTCAATGCATTGTTCCAATCCAAATAACCCAACCTTCACCCACAGGCATTCAGGCAGTTATATCACATAAGCAAATAGCCTCATGGTAAGCATGCTATCATGGCAGTCACTCACACCATGCAAGGATGCTAAAGCATAAAAACTTACCGAGTACTCCAAGCCAAAACAGAAGCTATTTAGAAATCCATGCATGATCCTAACTATACAGAAATGCCTAATGCAACACATGCAAAATGCAACTATATAGGCTCGGCTATTCTAAACATGGCATATGGAATGCTACAGCTAACATGTATTCAACTTGGAATTGAAATACAATGCAGTGAGTATGATGCGCCGAGCCCGGTGCATGCAAAACAGATGAATGAATGCAAACATGCTATCATACTGTATGCTAATTGAAACATGCCCTAATCTAACCATCATAAGCTGGTAAATAAAAGGGAGAAAGACGTGGGGTTGGAAGACATACATCACACGCACGCACACTTATTACAACATTGCCCTCGCTCGGAGGGTCCGAATAAATAATACAGTCCGAATAAATACAAAATCCTAATTAATTAACAAATTAATCTAGGAAAACAGTAAATTAGCATGCAAGCTAGGGACTGCCTCGACTCTGCTCCGGATGATGAATGATGCATGTTTGAGTTGCCTTGCGCAGAAATCCATTGCGATGCCCCAATTAGCCTCTGTTTACAATTAAGCCCGGAATATTGCACGAAGCTCCAAAAGAATGCCAGTTTCTGATTTGCTGCAACAGAGAGCAGGAAAGGGGCATGGCAATGTATTTTCACATATGTATGCTTGACTACTCTTCAGGGAGCGTAGTCCTCGATCCTCGTGCCACCAATCACGCATCTCGATGCATGATGGCCGAGGAGTCGATTGCATGACTCAATATGGAATGAATGCACATGAAAACATAACAAGGCCTAGACTCCATCATGGATAATCCGGAGTGTCGGCGACAGGGAATTGAGACACGTTCCGTCACTCGAGTACGAAACGTCCCTCGTTTCCCGTGCTCGGGCTAACTCCTATCCCAAACACAATGCAATATGCATGACATGCATGAATGCAACTAATATACAACCTAGCATACACAATGCTATGAAATGGCATACACAATGCTCGATGTAACACGACATACACGATGCTCTAACATGCAACCTAGCATACGCAATGCTATGAAATGAAATGGCATACACAATGCATAATGGACTTACACCAACATGAGTGGACCTCAGCCACACTCACATCAGTGGCCATTAGATGAAATGAGACACTCGAGATGCGTGCACACATGCACGCAAACCGAGGACCGACCTAAGGCACGAATGCCACTCTAACAAGGCATGGCAAGGCATGAATATGGCATACAAACATGCAATTTCAGCACTAAATGTGATGCAAAATGATCCCGAAACATGGAAATGGCACCCGATGCATGGAATGGTCCCGAAACAAAACTAGGCACATGCATGACCTATAGCTATACAAAGCATGCATTATTTGATCATGAAGCATGAAGACAGAGCAAGGCAGTCCCAAAACATGAACTTTCTAGTTCAAAGCATGGCCAAAAGGTGCTAGCAAGATGGCTAAATAGCATGCAATTTTGACTAGCAAACATGGTTTACATGGCATGTATATGAAGCAAGTGAGAACTCATCAAACCAGAAAAATCAGTGAACAAAACATGCCAAAATATGCCCAAATAACATGAAATGCAGCCAACACATGCACAAATGAGGGCTCCTTTGAGGGCATACAAGGGTTATTAAGCACATACAAGATAGACATGAAGCATGACCAAAAAACTCTGAAATCAAATATGGTAGTCCAAAACTCACCAAATTGGCCCTGAAATGTGACTAACATGCAAGATAGGGTCTCTTTGGAAGGCCAAAATGACCACAAACAAGTCAAGGTGAGAGGGGGTCACCCCCCTCTGATTTGGAGGCTCAAAAAGCATCAGCCACTGAAAATCCACTGGATTTCAGTGGCTAGAAGGCAAACAAAGCATGCAACAAGAGCTTAGGTGTAAGGCTCAAAACAAGGACAATCAAGCATACAAGGAAGCATGTGACCTCAAATAAGAAAATACCCTTAATAAACATGAAGATGATGTCAAAAAAGCCTTTTTCCAGTTTATAACAAGTCTCAAAAATGAACATAAATAGGGCTAATCTATCATGCAAAAATGGCCCTAAAAGAGAGAATAGAGACAAGGGACAGCAGCTGGCCCCAAATGGCAAAGAGCCCTTCAACAAAATTGAAGAGGGGCTCAAAACAAGGCACTTTACAGTTTACATCAAGTCTCGAAAATGAACAAAGTGAGGCTAAATCAACATGCAAGAAAAAGGCCTAAAAGAGGGATAAAGAGGCAAGTGGTAGCAGCTGACCTCAAACAGAGGAGAGCCCTTCAACAAAGTTGAAGAGGGGCTCAAAAAAGACATTTTACAGTTTATGACCAAGTCCAAAACAGCTCACAAATAAGCCTAAAATATCATGCAAAAATAGGCCTAAAAGAGAGTTTAAACACAAAGGGTGAGGAGGAGACCTCAAACAGAGAAAGACCTTGATCAAACATGGAGATGAGCTCAAAATATGACTATTTACAGTTTGGTCGGAGCCCAAAAATGCAAGCAAAAAGGTAAATATAGCAAAAAATAAGGCAAAAAAGGGAAAAGAGACTCACCCTTGTAGCCAAGTCTTCAACAGCTTTTGGTCCAAGAAATGGTGCTCCTAGCCTCTGAAATAGCCTCAAGTTGCTGGAATGGAGTGTGGAGGTGTGGTGCTATGGGTTGTAGTGTAAAGGTGAAGAACTTAGGGTTTTAGGGTTGGAAGAGAGGAGAGGGAGATTGTATGCAAGAGCTCAATTTTTGTAACCCTTAAAATGAGCTGGGGGGCTGGTTTATAGAGGAGGAGTGGAGAAAAGGGGGGGAAAATCAAATTCAAATTTCCCCCCAAAAGACCCCCTCGGATACAGGATCTGGGGGGAAACAGAGGGTACAGCTGTAAGGAACCAGGTGAGAGGGTCATGGCCGGCCAGGTTCAGAGGGTTCAGGTGGCCGGCCGGCCAGGGTCAAAAGGGTTCAAAATTGTGGCCGGCCACCCAAAAGGTGGCCTCCCATGTGTGTACAACACAGCCATGTGGTCAAAACCCTGAAAATGTGAACCAGGAGAGAGAAAAACCAACTTTTAGAGGGGTTCAAAAGGGTCAGGAACAATTGCTGGCCGGCCATGTCATATTGGTGGCCTCCCAGGTGTGTACAACACAATATGTGGTTGAGGGCCAAAGAAAGTGGCCCGGGAATGGTCAACACCAGCTTTCTAGCGAGGAAAACGGGCGACGGAGAGCGATGAAGGAATAAAGCTGGCTTTGAACAATTGCTGGCCTCCCACCCTTCTACACTTCCTAACAATGAAAATAAGGTCTCCACCAAAAATGAACTCAAACCGATGCAAAACGAAGGTTCGGGGGCCAAACACGCGCGGGGCCCCGAAAACACTGTTAAGCACCGGAGGTGGCGTTTGACCACGAAGTTGGTCTCTCGAGCCACAGTGTCCCTCAAAAGGGAGGAAATAAGGTGTATGCCAAAAACCGGAGCAAACGGAGGTGGTTAAGCGGTCCCGAACCGAGGCACACGGCCGACGGCTCCGAAAAACCGGAACCGGGCTCCAAACGGGAAAAATGGCCTACGACCACGAAACGTAGCCTACGGCCACTGAGAGATGATCTACGAGACCTCTCCCTCCCTTCGGGAAGAGAAAACGAGAAAACGGGCCTGGTTCGCAAACCGAGGCAAGCACAAAAGAGTCCGGAAGTCCGGAGGCAAGGCTCGCAGCCGAGACTCTGAAACCTGAACGAGCACAATATGCAACATCACCAAGCGCTCAATCGGTGACGTCTGAGTCTTAAGGTCGGTCAAAAATGGGGTGTCTACAGTTGCCCCTCTTTGACAGAACTCGAAAGTCATAAGTGACGGGAGTGAATGTCAAAGCTGAGAGACGACCCATTTTTGACAAGGCCGAAGACTCAGACAAACATACAAGATAACATAGAAATGTGCCCGCAGGCGGGGGCAAAATGCAAAGCGATATGCACAAAGCCAATGTAACTCAATGATCATGCGAAGCAGCAAGTTGTAATGAAGCAAATATTCACAATAGATGCAACAGTTTTAAGCAAGAATGCAAATCTAACTACATTTCATGCAGAAAGAATGTAAGAAAAGTGTGCGAGCGTGTATGATAGATACACAAAGCGAACGTGTGATAGATACACAAAGTGAGCATAGTGTGATAGATACGCAAAAGGTGAACATAAAGTGTGATAGATGCACTAGGTGAACAAGTGTGGTGGATACACAAACGGTGAACACAAAGTGTGATAGATGCACTAAGTGAACAGGTATGATTGATATATTGAATGTGAACACGAAGTGTGATAGATGCACTTAGTGAACAAGTATGATTAATATATTGAATGTGAACACAAAGTGTGATAGATGCACTTAGTGAACAAGTGCGATGGATACACTAAAGGTGAACATAGAGTGTGATAGATGCACTTAGTGAACAAGTATGGTTGATATACTAAATGTGAACACGAAGTGTGATAGATGCACTTAGTGAACAAGTATGATTGATATACTGAATGTGAACACGAAGTGTGATAGATGCACTTAGTGAACAAGTATGATTGATATACTGAACGTGAACACGAAGTGTGATAGATGCACTTAGTGAACAAAGTATGATTGATATACTAAATGTGAACACGAAAGTGTGATAGATGCACTTAGTGAACAGAGTATGATTGATATACTGAATGTGAACACGAAGTGTGATAGATGCACTTAGTGAACAGAGTATGATAGATATACTAAATGTGAACACGAAAGTGTGATAGATGCACTTAGTGAACAGAGTATGATAGATATACTAAATGTGAACACGAAAGTGTGATAGATGCACTTAGTGAACAGAGTATGATTGATATACTGAATGTGAACACGAAGTGTGATAGATGCACTTAGTGAACAGAGTATGATTGATATACTAAATGTGAACACGAAGTGTGATAGATGCACTTAGTGAACAGAGTATGATAGATATACTAAATGTGAACACGAAGTGTGATAGATGCACTTAGTGAACAGAGTATGATTGATATACTGAATGAACACGAAGTGTGATAGATGCACTTAGTGAACAGAGTATGATTGATATACTAATGTGAACACGAAAGTGTGATAGATGCACTTAGTGAACAAGTATGATTGATATACTAATGTGAACACGAAGTGTGATAGATGCACTTAGTGAACAGAGTATGATTGATATACTAAATGTGAACACGAAGTGTGATAGATGCACTTAGTGAACAGAGTATGATTGATATACTAAATGTGAACACGAAGTGTGATAGATGCATTTAGTGAACAGAGTATGATAGATATACTGAATGTGAACACGAAGTGTGATAGATGCACTTAGTGAACAAGTATGATTAATATACTAAATCAATGAAGTGTGATTGATACACTAAAAGTGTGATACAGAAAACGAGAATGTGTGTAATAGATACACAAAAGTGAATATGTGCGTGATAGATACACAAAATGAGAATGTGTGTAATAGATACACAAAATGAATGAAGTGTGATTGATACACTAAATGAATAAGAGTGTAATTGATACACGAAATAAATGAGAGTGTAATTGATACACTAAGTGAATGAAGTGTGATTGATACACTAAATAAATGATCTTAAACGGAACTTCTTTGAATGAACCGTACATACAATATCGTGCATGACTGAGAAAGAAACTTGATAGGTACAATGCATTACAATGCATGATGCTTAAGGAAAGCAATAAATGGGCGAAGCGGCGCTTTAGAAAGCACCTCATGAGGTGAGTAGCGGTGAACCGTTCTTCTCCGACGGGGATCTCCCCTTGTGCTCTTCGAACACTTTTCCTTCAACTCACAGTACAAAGGCTCTGGAATGCTGACAAGGGTTCTACACGTAGAACACTTTGGATGCTGCCTTTCTTCCTGATCATATTCACAACTTTCCCTATTCTCCAACGGGGTGACAGACTAGGTTGGTTCAGTATCCAGAATTGAGGTGCATACACGCTATCTCAACCTATGGGGCTTCCATACAGATTTCAAGCCGGGGATACACCCCTGGGTATTTAAACCAGACTTTAGTCTCGGAAATCCCGAACCTTTACGTTCTAGGCATCAGCCATTCGAACTCTAGTTTCCACCGTCGCAGTTGGTCTCCTAGGAACTCATTGCAAACACGGCCAAGATGTCCCTGGCATGAAACGGTACTCGAGGAGAGCACTTCTGTTTGCCATTTTGGCTTGAAGCAGACTTGATCTTGAGCTTGAGGTAGAGGCACACTCATACTTCGGAGCATTGGCAAGACTTGAAGAGGTACACACGGAATGTAGTCTCGGAACTTACTGAAGTTGAAACAAACTCAGATGCCCGACATTTTCCTCTTTTGCTTTTGCTTTGCAATCCGGAACCATTATAGCTTCAGATAGGTCCTAGTTCTACTGTTCTCACATGACTTGGGTTGAACCCTGCGGTTTTATGAAAGAACAAATCCTGTTTTGCACAAATGTGGAGAACGGCACGGCACTCTGAACACAAAACAAATTTTTTTTTGAAATTGAAATTGAGAATGAGTTCTCAACCGGGTATTGAGCCTACGACTGAACACAGCACACTACGACTCAACAACAAAGAGAAAGACGATGTAAGACAACCTAAACACATCTACAGACACCCGAAATGACTCAAAACAAGAATCGAGACAAACAAAACGACTGACACGACACACAGACGTGTTCCAATGGCAAGAGACCTCTTAGTGCACGAGGAGCCAGTTTCTCCGGGTATTGTTTCCCACCCTTTCTTATTTTTGATTCTCACATCACTCGGCCCTCAGGCTCGGCTTTTCTCACAAAACCCTTTTCCTTACTTTTTCTCTCAGCGTACATCTCTCTATTCTTCAGTCTCTCATTTTTTTTTATCCCTCCCTTGGGTGGTTGATGGATAAACAAGAAGTTGCGGGCTCTTGCCCCTAGCATGCTGCTAGATTCTCTTTCTTCCGCTCACAGCTAGTGAATTCCTCCCATAGAGGGGTTGCGCTACATTTGGGTGTGTAGCCAATCTGCAGCTGACATCGATCGATGATGCTCTGCTGGGGAGTTTGGACATGATCAGATTTTTCCGGATGAGGGAGTGGAACATCTTTATCCATTCCAGTTCGTGCTTCGCACTTGGCTCGATACCTCGTTGCTCGGAGGATGAGAGAGCTTTCAGCCCTTTTCTGTTAGCTTCCGCTGTGCCCTTCTTGGCGAATAGGGTGCCCTTTCCGGCAAGTATGGTGCCCTTTCCGGCAAATGCATTGACAACGGGGGAAAGACAGGAAGCCCGACTCAACTGTGCCCTTAGTTCATTATTTTGACCATTTTTGTTTTTGGCTTTCTACTAAGACAATTTTGACCAAAATGAGAGTTAGATTAACATGCTTGTTCAATTTTCTGATTTAAAATCATGCAAGTTAGGCTGTGAGCACTGAAAATTTTCCTTTTTTGGGTCCAAGAAAGGGTCCAGTTTAAAAAAAATGGAATACTTTTCGAGAAAATAGTCAACCTCAGTAAAAATTCTCAAAAACTATTTTTGCAAATGGCCACTACTCAACGAGCACGGAACCCGCTCTTGAGATGCACAACCTCAGGCTCGAAGGAAAATTGCCCCTTGCTTGAGGGGAGCTGCATGGCAACGGAAAGTTGCCCCTTGTTCGAATGGCACCGCAGCGCATTGAATGGCAACGGAAAGTTGCCCCTTGTTCGAATGGCACCGCAGCGCATTGAATGGCAACGGAAAGTTGCCCTTGTTTGAATGGCACCGCAGCGCATTGTAGTTAGTCCTCAGAGTGACGAACACAACCAAATTCTCGGATACAGAGAAGGCGAAGATGATCAAAACCATTACATGGGCACAATCAATTTGAAGTTTTTTTACGGCTGGACTTCAGAATGAAGTTGCCTACGTATCCCAAAGATGGGAATCAAGCCTTACGTAGTTCGGGGTTAAGGTACACTCGGGTATTTAACCTCTCCTTTTTGTGCTCTAACTTTTGCCAAGGCGCCTGTTGCGGGTTTTCAACCTTGCGAGCTTTGTTTTTCTTCTTTTTTCATTTCCTTTTTTGATTTTCTTTTTTTTTTTGTTCTTTTCTTTGCATTTTTCTTTTTTTTGTTCTTTTCTTCTTTTCTCTTTTTTTGTTTTATTTTTTTTTCTTTTCTTGCTCTAACTTTTGCCTGGGCCGCCCTTTCGAGTTTTCGGCCCAGCGAGCCTCTCAAGGATAAAAGTGTAGCTTTTTCCATGTCGAATGGTTTTGAGATCCTGAAGTCATCTGAATCCAGGAGAATGGTTGCTGTTTGCTGATGATGCAGGAGTCCATCCAATGGGGGGCTGAATCTGCCCCTAGTGTTGTGGATAGGAACTTGGTTATCCTTCAGCAATTCTTTCTTCTTTCCTTCCTTTTGGGATTTGGCATTCTTGCCGATCGTTATTGATTTGCAGAATGGCCCACCTTCAGCTCTTCGAGCACATCTGACATTTTTCTGCCCCTAGGTCGAGGGCTGCTTCGAATCTGGCCACACAGGCCTCACATTATAGTTGACCGCTGAACATTCTGAATTTCAAGTTCAAGGTTTGAAAGTGAGGGGTCGAGTCTCGAGGCTGAGAGCGATCCTAGGCTGCACAATCTCAAGAGCGATTCCACACAGGTCTTCGCAGGACTGCGCAAAAACATTTTTTGAAATCTTTTAAGAAAGTGACAAATCGCTTGCGCTGAAGACAGTGCAGAACCAATCTGGATCAAGCCAGGATCCTTCCCAGTACTCACACTAACAAGCATGATCTCATTCATTAAGGGCTTAGCATGCCTTTCTTTCTCTCATTTGACCAAATTTTTGCAAATCCCGAGGAATTCCTTCCTCTTTGTTTTCAACGCAGTGTTCAAAAAGTTTTGAAAAACTCAGGTCATTACAATGACTTCAGGGCACAGAAAAAGACAGAGTTCTTAGTCAAATACTGTCATCTCATTCAGAACTTCTGACATAACTGGCACAAGGCAGAAGCAAACGCGAGAATGTGAAAATCACTGCTGTTCATTCAAATCTGTTGGCATTACTGGCTCCCAGGCAGAAACAGACTAAAAAAAAAGACAAACACAAAACAAGCAAACGATGTCCGAGGTAACACCCCCAGAATCACCCGACTCTAACAAAACAGGACTGACTCGATACAACAAGACAGACCCGACTGACTCAATACGAGAAGACTGACTCTATACAAAACAATCGAGACTGACTCAATACCCAAGTCAAAAAGCACAAAAATTGGTATTTGCATATTGCTTAGAACAGTGCGTGCCATTCCTACGTCTGGAGTTAATCGAGCGACGCCCTCAGGTGGTTCATCCCCCGATCACATCACATTATCCCCCACAAGTTCACTGATCTGGTGATGATAGACTTTGTTAGACTGGTGCGGCAATGACCTTGTTGTCAAACAAATCTTGTACATCATGGCGCAGACGAAAGCAGCTATCGGTCTCATGACCGGTTTGTTGATGGTAGGCACAGTACTTAGTCTGGTCGTGCTTTGGAGGGAGAGGATCAGGTAAAGGCCGTTGTTCCAATGGTTTCAGATGTCCTTTCCGGATTAAGACCTCTAGAGCCTTTGACAAAGGCATACAAAGTGGGGTAAAAACCCTCTTAACTCGAGGTGGATATTTGGTTTGCTATGAGCTACTTCCGGACGCACCGGTAAATGGAGTAGCCTTTTTTGATGTGGTGGTGGTAACCATGCCCACTTCAGAAGATCTTGCAGCTGCATCACCACTGGTGGTCGCATTTGAACTGCGGGAAAATGCCCGCCTAGGCTGCTCCTTCTCCTGGTCAATAAGGCCCTACTTCATGGCATCCTTGATCTGTACTCCCATCTCATGCAAATCTGAAAAGGTAGGGAAGGGGAGCACTATCATTTTCTGCATTAGTTTGGGCTGGAGGTTGCGCACAACCAAACCGCTCAGGAATAGCAGATGGCAAACACGGTGTCCTAGGCGCACCAATGCACATGCAATGCAAAGAAACACACAAGTGTAATCAAAACAAGATATCATGAGTTCGAGTCAAGTTCTCTAAAACCCCAACAGAGTCGCCAGAAAATGTAGACGTCCTGAACGCCCCGGGGGGATGAGTCCCGTTCTATTCGTTTGGGCTCACTACAGTTCAGGACTCAAATGTCACGGTTCTTAATCTGAACCAAAGAGTCCAAATCCGGCAAATCGTTTTGAGAAAACAAATTTTAGAAAAGAAGTGCCAAACATGGACTGCTTTGCCAGATACAGAGTCGCCACCTAAATATTTTATTTTGGAAAATTTAGGAAACCCTGACTCGTTGCCTAAGGCCACGTGTCCGTTATCACCAAAGTTGCCTCGGCTCGGGAACTTGGGTACGATTGGGGAAGGTCACTTCGTGAGCACCCCGCTCGCCCGATCAAAGATCGGCCTCTACTAACCATGATATCCAGTTTTGAAAACATTATGCGTTCTTATTCCGGTTATTAGCCTAGATTTACTACGTGATGCGCACAGCATACAAGTATAGACCAGGTCGCCTGAATTGGAACAAAACATTTCATGTTTGTTTTTGAAAGATGGTTTGCTACTCGCAAAAGCATAGGCTTAAAATGCATATTTTGCCACCCTCATGTGGGCTTAGAAAAGATGGTTTTCCCACTATCTAGTGGGCTTAAAACTCACAGTTAATGCATTGTTCCAATCCAAATAACCCAACCTTCACCCATAGGCATTCAGGCAGTTATATCACATAAGCAAATAGCCTCATGGTAAGCATGCTATTATGGCAGTCACTCACACTCATGCAAGGATGCTAAAGCATAAAACTATACCGAGTACTCCAAGCCAAAACAAAAGCTATGTTAGAAATCCATGCATGATCCTAACTATACAGAGATGCCTAATGCAACACATGCAGGAATGCAACTAATATAGGCTCGGCTATTCTAAACATGGCATATGGAATGCTACAGCTAACATGTATTCAACTCGGAATTGAAATACAATGCAGTGAGTTATG
>JAPPVO010006497.1:0-48098 GCA_030407325.1 Camellia japonica | reverse complement strand
TCTTTCTTTCCTTACCTGCTGTTCTGTTTTGTTTTCTTCTTGTTTTGTTTTGTTGGCTTCTCACCAACTGGAGCTTGGAGCTTCATTTAGCTTCAAGCTCCTCTTTTTTGATGTTCTGTATCTCTTTACTTGTTTTCATTAATAAAGATTTTCTTTGCCGATCAAAAAAAAAGTTGCAATTAAATGAAAAGTAATTAACGAACACTACATGAGTGGTCCGAATAAACTAAAAAGACTTATATATTATCCCGATAGTAGTCCGTGCAAAGGTGCAATGCACGGGCACAGAGATAAAAAAAACAAAAAAGAATTAAATTTGAAAGTCTTTATAAAAAGTAAATTAATTCATTATATCATTTTAAACTGTACATAAAAGTTTGTATAAAAAAAATAGGAAAAAATATGTCTTGATAGCATCTTATCCCCTATCTTTAAAATTAGCCATGTCTCGCATGTAGTTTTGAACAAAAATGCAACCGTTAAAACCGTTAATTGTAAATGTAAAATTACTATAATACCCTCAAACCTTATATTTTTTTGTTATTTTGTTTCTCTCTCATCTCTCATCTCTCATACACATAATATATAATGTATAGTATTAATTTAATTAAATCAAAATGAATTATAAATTCTTAATTATTATTATTATAATTTCTAACATGTTAATCTAATAATTTTAATTTAATTACATTTTAGATTAATTCTTAATTATTCTTTATTTTATATTTTATTTAATTATATTTTAATTAACATATTAATCTAATTTTAGGTTTGGAGAAATTGAAAGTAAAATTGTCCTTTTATTGTACTAATTTCATTCTAATTTATCAAGAAAACAAAACTCACACTAAAAAATAGTGTGTGTAATATCCCTTCTATTAGTTTGGATGAAAAAAGTAATGGTAGCACTTACTCCAAAACTACATGGGGGTTTTCTGACTATATTTGAACCATAAGAGGATAAAGTGTTCCAGCCCCAAACTACAAGGGGTAAAATGAATTTAAACTAAAAAAAAATTCTATTGCTTTTAAATTAACTCCTAAAAAGTTGATTGTTCACGTCTAAAAAAAAAAAAAAAAGTTTATTGTTCCACAAATCTGTATTGAAAAAAAAAGAGAGAGGAAATTACAATGACTTTCCATGAGATTTAGAGAAAATATAGTAAATTTCACAATTTTGATATAATTACATTAAGCTTAGTTAAAGTTTTAATTCATATAATATTTATTCATATTTTTATCAATTATTTGTTAGTCATATAAGTGAAGAAATTATATTATTATCTCTTTTATGCTGGTATGTTTTTTCTATTTATATTTGTGCCTTTGCACTATTTGCTTTAATTTTAGTCTGTTTAGTTTATTGAAAGGGAGGGAGATTAGTGTAAGTGTGCCAAAAATATAATGTTACTTGCATTTTCTCTAAATTTCAAAAGAGGTCAATATAATTTATTTAGATAAAAGACAGTTTTAGTCCCTAAAGTATGCGCTGTTTTTCAATTTAGTCTCTTAAGTTTCAATTTTGTCATTTTGATTCTCAAAGTTGTCAATTTGAGTCAATTTGGTCCAAAATTTAATGTCCGTTAACATAAATATAAATAAAAGACAGTTTTTGTCCCTAAAGTATGCATTTTTTGTCATTTTAGTCTCTCAATTTTTAAATTTTGTCATTTTGGTCCTCTTGAGCACATACTTGATGACCAAAATGACAAAATTAAAACTTAAGTGACTAAAATGACAAAGAGCATATACTTTAAGAACTAAAATTGACTTTTTTCCTAATTTATCGTAATCAAAAATTTATCCTAATCGAAAAATAAAAAATAAATAAACAAAAAAATAGAGAAAGCCACAAATTTTAATTACGAATATTAAAAAATTTCTAAAATTATGTTCTTACAATTAGTCCTACTTACATTGATTTGAGGCCGGTTTTACAAATAGAGCAACTCCAAGTGTAAGAGGTAAAATGCCTTACAAAAGTATATAGAAAAATATATTTTTTATTTTGCCTAACTAGTTTAGTTAATGTACACTCCAATCATACTCTTTATTTTAGCTAATCAATCAAACTAATTTATTTAATTTTTAAAAAAAAAAATTATAAACATAGATAAACGAATAAATAATCTTTTTATGATATAATGCATATGTTAACGTATCATTTGCAAATATTTTTTAAAAATATATATATAATGAAATTATTTTTTTCTAAATATTAAATTATTTTAAAAAAAATATTTTCAAACGTTCATACTTTCAAATAGTAATATGCAAATACAAAACCAAATCAATTAGATGCAATATACAAACACAAAATCAACCAAAAGAAGAGTACTTGATCTGATGAAAGAGAAATTTCAACAAGAAACCCTTTTGCCTCTCAATGATGGCTAGCTAGTTGTGGAGAGCCCAAATTAAAATGGGCATTTTGCCTCTTACGATGGAGAGCCCCTTGAGAAGGAAAAAAGCAATTGTACTAGCAAAAATGCCTCAAGATGCTCTTTTGCCTCTTTCTTTAGAGATGCTCCAAGTCCACGCGTATTAGGTAAATATATTTAAAATTAGAGGAGAAATTTAATGTAAAAAATTTTAACATTAAAAATTAATTAAGTATTGATAGTTGTAAGTATTAAACATTTAAAACATTAATTAGTTTTAGTTTTTATCAAGTACCTCTAAGTTCAGCCACCATCTTACTATTAAGAAAATATTATTTCCTCCAAATTTTAACAAATGCCAATTAGGAAAATATCTTTCCCTATATTCGTATAGTTATATCATAAATTATTCTTTTTAACAAAATGGTCAAATACTTTATATTTGTTTTACTTTTTAGAGTGTAAAACTATATTTAGTATTTCGAAAAAAATTAAAATTCTAATTCATTTTTGTCTAGTGAAATCATTTTTTGTACAATATATTTTTTGGGCCCCTTATTTTTGTTTTTTTTATCAGCAAAAACCCTTTTTTGGGCCCCTTATTAACAGATAGGCTAACGATGTTGAAATAATATAAATGGGTAGATCTAAGAACTTAGATTGAAATAATTGTTACTATTTTTAGTTAATTAATGGGATATTTGTAGAAAATTTGAAAGAAACAATGTAAGTTAGAAAAATAATAATTTGATTTTTTTGAACTTTTTTATAAGGGCATGAAAGCTATTTGCATGATCATTGGCAAGTAAATTTCATTTTATAGTAAAAAATAACATAGTTCTTATACTTTCTAACATGTTTCATATAATCTAAAATTTTTAAAAATTTGACATATTAGTCTTTGAGAGGCAAACAATTAGAAGAATTTGAAATGCTTAATTAGTGGAAAGAAGTAATAACATCATAACATGAGTATTTTATATTTTAAAAAATAAGAAATTTTGAAAAAATAATTTTGAATTTAATGTTAAATACCTTGTTATTTTTTGCAATATTATAAATAATATAATATATGTATTTTTTTTTTTTTTTGTGGATGTTATTATTGTATTTGAAACTAAAGTCATACTTATTACTAATGAGTATAATTTTAATTGGATATCTATTAATATTTTCAGCATTTGTATTTAAAACAAAATAATAATAATGAAAAGTAACAGTATTTTGGAATTTTAAAATAAGATTTTGAAAATCTTGTCATATTGTCCTTATATAACAAATTCTCATGCAATAATGAACATGACCGGTTATTTCTATTAGGGTAAATTATATTTTGTCCCTTTTATGTTTACTCATTTTTTCACTTTGGCCCTTAAATTTTTTTTTTTTCACTTTAACCCTTCATGTTTCAAGTTTTTCCTACTTTACTCCTAAAACTAATTTCTATTAGAAATTAAATAAAAAATGACACATTAACAGTCACATGATATAAAAATATTTTATTATATATGACTTACACTTTGACATAAACTTAAACTCCAATATAATAATATATTTTTATTTTATGTGACAGTTATTGTGACATTTTCTGTATAATTTTGAATAGAAATTAGATTTGAAAATAAATTATAAAAAACTTGAAACATGAAAAACCAAAGTGGGAAAAAATAAATTTTAAAAACTAAAGTAAAAAAGCGATCAAACTTGAAGAGGGTGTAATTTACCCTTTTTGTTATTGAAACAATTGGTAAAGTTTCATATGAAAAAAATGCATTTTCACATTCATGGATTGGACCATTTGTTCTATGGTAATTAAGGCAAATGTTAGAACTTTTGAAAAATATGCCATATATATATTGCCTAAATCAAACTAGTTTTAGTTTTTTGAAAGAAAAAAAAATAAATAAATAAAATAAATAAAAGAAGAAGAAAACTATATTTGAAAACTCAGCCAAATAGGGTAAATCTTGTGATTTGAAATGAATAACTACACATGCAATAGTTGAAAATAACTTAAAAGGCAGGATCATCTTTAAAATAATAATAACAATAAATAAATTATAAATTATATTTAATTAATTAATTAATAAATATATATATATATATATATATATTTTTCTGGGTTGTAGTTGTTAAGAACTTCATTTTTGTTGGGATGCCCCTCAAGGGCAATTTAACTGCTTTGTAATCTTTTGAAATTAAAAGATGTAAACCTCTCAACCAAAAAAAAAAAAAAAAAACTAATCACAATATTTGAACAACTAATTCTTAATCCAAAAAAAAAAAACCCCTAAATTTTGTTTGGAGGAATTAGGATAAGGGATTAGAGTAGGGGACATTTGGAGCTCATGTTGTAATATTTTATCCCAAAATTTACCATAGATCAGCGCTGGTAATTAATGCCTTGCTAAATAAACTACTAGGTAAGAAAATTACCCGTTCTCTATATTCATCCCTGCTATATCTGCAGCTTCTCTGAGCGTTGCCCTCCATTCTTCCATCTTTTGCTTCCAGTTATTCTTTCTTTCACCCACTTCTTCCTGTAATCCCTCTTCCGCCAGGAATCTCTCTTCATGCTTCTTGAATGCTTCCTCGAAACTTTCCGTTTGATTCCTCACGTGAGATGGATCCACGTGATAGAACACAGGTAGGACTACATGTCCCGAGATCATCCTGTGCTTGAGAATCATTGCAAGTTCCTCAAGGCACCAACTTGAAGATGCATAGTGTTTTGAGAAGACTACTATTGAAATTCTTGACCCTTGAATCGCTTTCTGCAACTCAAACTTAATTCCTTCCCCTCTTTCAATCCCATCGTCATCTCTGAAGGTGCGAAATCCAGCTTGTACTAAAGCTGTGTAGAGGTGGTCAGTGAACGCCTTACGAGTGTCTTCACCTCTGAAGCTCAAGAACACCTGATAACTACATTGAGAAGTGGAAGAGGAGGCTTTTTGGTTTCTTACAATCTCCATTGGCTATTAAAGTTCAAGAAATACCAACTAAGGGCAGAAGGACTAAGAGATGAGATGAATGCTATCTGTCAAGGCAACCATGATTATATATATTAATTGGAGAGGCTTCTTGGGTCTGGAAGGGGTGGATGAGTCAGCATCAGACAGTGAGGAAAATGAAATGAAGCTGCTGAGAACAAAGTGGGAAATGCACAAAGTCCACAAAATGAATTGACTAATCAATGGGTTGATTGTTGCATCATGGAACTCACCAAGATATTACGCCAGTGATCCTTCATCTTCTAATTGTTTATATTCTGTCTCAAAGATTATGTGAGAATGTCATGTCCTATTTATGAGCAGAATTAATAGTTATGAGATTAATAATTTATAAAATTAGTGCATAATTAGTTGTTCAAGATTAGTGGTCTAAACAATCCCTAATTCACATATGTTTTGCAACAGGTATAAAAATTATAATTTCAATTATATATTTGTTTTGCATTATTAGTTCGAAGATTAAAAAATCTATTAATTTTGTTGATAAAATATTTATCAAAATCTAATATGAATAACAAAAATTAATCAAACAAAAGAATGTAAATCCCAATAATTAATAATCTCAAACTTATACTATAATTTGCCCGATAAAATAAGCTCTTAATGTACTGAAATTTAGAAATTTAATGACTTTGAGTGTTTTGATGGAGGAGATTACTATTTGAAGCAGAATATTAAGATTTTGAGATCTCCCCTGGTGTATTATGTATATTAAGGGAAGGTTATGGGTTTAACTCTCTTTAGAGGATAATTGAATTAAAGAGGCAAAATACTTAACCCTTTGCAAATGATGAAGAGGCCAACTCGTATGTGTAAGTATAAATCTAACAAATAACAACTGATTTTTATCAATTGAAAAAATTATTTTAACTAACCATTTAAACATCGCAGTTGCTATGAGAATTGCACAAACACAAGTAACAACCTACTCTGTTGAATGTGTCAGATAAATGTTAGTTTACTTGAATTGAGTATGTTGTTACAATTTTGCCAATTAAGTGGCATTCACTAAATTTCTTGTCTGACAACATACATTTTATATATGTCTGTTGGTTGAAAGGATCAATCAATTTTGTATACAATTCTTTAAGAATTCGAGATTCTTATTCTTAAAGAGTTGTGAGGTATTATTTACATTATAAAATGATATTTTTTTGTCAATTGTTACCTGTTGATTATAACTAAATTTAATTTTATTAATTATGCTATGTCGATTATGGTCTATCAATTGAGACCATAAACTATCTTTAAAAACAAACTATTATCACATTTATTATTATTATTATTATTGTTGTTGTTGTTGTTGTTGTTGTTCTTCTTCTTCTTCTTCTTCTTCTTCTTCTTCTTCTTCTTGATGCAATAATTTCAAAGCATGTGGCATAATTGAAAAAAAGTGACAACGTGGGCATAAAGTGGTAACAACTTGTGAACTTCCGATGATATGCAAAGAATGTGGATGTAAATGAAACTGTCTAACATTTGCAATTTGGAGGAAACTGCCTAGAGCAGTTGTGGAATTTATAAATAGACAAAAAGGAGATAAGCAATCAATCAATCAACAGCGTCAATAAAATATTTCTTTTTCTTTCCCAAAAAAAAAAAAAAAATTTAATCTTAACAAAATTCTGTTCATCAAGAGAATTTTTACTCTCTTTGAAAATTAATGAAATTGCATTTCTTTATTCTTTAATTTTTTATTTTTATTTTTCGGGTCAATTGTTTTGTTTAAATCACTGGTTAGAATTTATTTATATTGCTGATGAAATTTATAATCAAATGGTCTATCAATTGTGATTTTATAAAAAAAAAAAATTATTAATAATAAGTGTCACAATAATATCAACAAGATGATAACAAACGACATTGCAATGAAAAATTAATCATACATCCAGCTACCTTCGACACTGCGCAATACCTTCCCAAGTTCTAAGAAGGAGAGAGTGCATGTGGAGAGTATCTTCCGAGAAAGTGAATTTTTTTTTTTTTTTTTTAAAACAAAAAATAAGACACGGAGATGGCTTTATTTGACTTCAGTTGACATGTAAATTGAATCTTTGACTAAATGTAATGTAGCCCAAATACTGTAGACCAAAAGTGTAATGTAATGTAGACCAAGTAAAAAGTCTTCATAACCTACTTAGAATTACAGCAATGCAAGGAGACAGGGTGACTGTTGTGGAGTTCTTTCGAAATCTATTTTGATGATTTATATTATTCACGTTTTAAAATATATATTGAGTATAATATATTTGTAAAAAATTAAATTATTTGGATATTGATAACTTTTTTATCGAATTGCATATTGTATCTAAAAGAATGAATGGCAAAAGTAATTTGAAGTATAAATTAAATAAAAATATAATTCAATGAAAGGGTTATTGATATCCAATCAATTTAATTTTTTATAAGTATATTTTATTTCATATATCCTAAAAAGTGAACGGTTCAAACTATCAAAATAGATCTCGAAATAAGTCTTATTCACCACACAATACTATCTCCAATATTAGGTAGGTTTCAACCATAATAAATGCGTTATTAATAATTTTAGAGCCCATTTGTTTTTAAGTTATAGGTTGGATGAAATTGTTAGTGTGAGAATTGTTATGAGAGGATTGTTAGTGGGGGGACAAAGAAAAATTATATTTGTTTGATGACCATCGAACTAGCAAAAATTAATGTTTATTTTAGAGTGTTGCTATTAGTATCCTATTTATTATTTTGAACCCCCCATTTCTTTGAACCCCCACTTATAAATTTTAGGATTAATTACAAAAACAAATCTAGGGTTTCGCGTGTTTTTCAATTTAAACACAAGAGTTTCAATTTCAACAAATTAAACCCTGGAGTTTCATCCATGTTTCAATGTAAACCCTCTGTCCATCTCCTTCTATCTCTGTCTCACTTAATCTTCTTCCTTCTTTCACATTTTCAAACCCTTGTATCTCTATCGTCGTAATTTTATTTCGCCTCATTTTTGCGTCGTTAAATTCACCTCATAACTTAGTTTTAATTCCATCCCTCATACGCCTCATTCCACCTCTTTTGGCTTGTCATCGTAGCTTCAAAAAGTTGGGCAAAATTTTTTGTTCTCTCTTTGGGCAAAAATTTTAAATTGAAACCCACATGTTCAAGCTCTTATATCGCACTCATAACTCAATTTCGCCTAATTTTTGCGTTGTTGGATTCACCTCATGGTTTAGTTTTTATTCCACCCATCATATGCCTTATTCCACTTCTTTTTGTATGCCATCGAGGCTTTGAAAGTTGGCTAACAATAAGATTTTTCTTTCTTTTTTTTTTTTTGTGGTGCTATTATCACGACAATATTCTTGGCAGTGGAGATGCAATGGATGGTGCTTGATTTTTAGCCAACTTTCGAAATTCTGACAACATGCAAAAAAAGGTGAAAAAAGGCATATGAGAGGTGGAATGAAAATTAGGATATAAGGTGAATCCAATGACACAAAAATGAGGCAAAACGGAGGTACGACGAGGGAGATACAAGGGTTTCAACATGTGAGTTTAAATCTGAAAGAAGGAAGAAGACGGTGATAGATAGAGGGTTCACATTGAAACACAGATCACACTCTAGGGTTTAATTTGTCGAAATTGAAACTGTAAGGTTTAAATTGAAAAACACGCGAAACTTTGGGATTTTTTTTGTAATTAATCCAAAATTTTAAAACCCTTAAAATTTCTTTCCTCCTCTAAATAATACCAAAATCGTCCTTATAAAATTTCACCTCCACTCAAATGCATACCCCTACACTCCTAAAAACCATTATCTTCCAAAACCCTAACAACAAAAAAAACTCTCCAAAACCAATTGTCTCTCTCACAACGATGGAAGAAAAATGTTTCTAAAGTGAATCGATCGGTGTATGGAACGTGTTCTCTGTGATCTTCAGTTTTTTCTTGGCATTAGGTGCGTATGTTTTCCTTCAATTCCACCCAACTCTTTGATTAGCCCTAAACCGAAAAACAATGGATATGTTGGAAAATAATGATTTTTCGGCAACTTTAATACTAAATTAAAGTGAGATCCAACCGCCAGTTGAGATTGGTCCGACTGAGTTTGTATTCTCTTAAGTGAGAAAATTAAATACAAAAAGATTGAGCCGAAACCATTGAGTTTTAAATGAGAAATTGTTTCATAAAGTGGGCATTAATAAAAGTTGGGCTTGGGCTTGGACTTGGACTTAGTCTTGGCCTGGACTGAGCATAGTGGAGTTTAAAGCTTGGTCTTGGGCTTGAACTTTGACTTAGTTTTGGTCTACACAGGCCTAGGCTCGTGCATATACATGTGCTAGACTTAGTCTTGGTATGGCCTGGGCTTGTGCTTGTGCTTGTGCTTGTGCTTGTGCATGGATTTAGGATTGGGCTTGAATCCGGTTGTGGCTCAACACCCGTATCCGTTTTGCGATCCATCTAGTTGAATTATTCAAATAACATTATATATATATATATATATATATATGTTTATATATAATGCACATGGGGGTTTTGAAATCTTTGTTATTTTAGCCCTAATGGCTAGAGTTGATGACCATTGATGCTAAGGGTTAATGATAGCCTTCATGGTTAGGAACTCCCCTACAAGTACAAAATGGGTCTTTCCTCTTCAACTTTTGGTATGAAGTTTTTGAGATGGAAAATGGAAAAAAGTTTTTAATGATGGAAATGGAGATGGTGTTTTAAGATAAAAAGATGGCGATGATTTTTACACCAAAAGAATTCTTGAATTTTTCATCTTTTTGCTAGTTCTCTTCTTTGGTTCTGTTAGAGAGAGATTACTACCAATGCTCAAGTTCACCAAAGCTGCTCTAGTGAGTGCTACTGTAGTAAATGCTCAACCGTTGTATCTTGGGCAATAGACGTCGATGAACCTCCAACACTCTACCAGTGAGATGGCAACATCTGTTTTAAGGACACCGTATGATACACGGGTCTCAGTTTGCATCCCTTACTTTTGTTGTGTTCTTCGTTTCAAATTTTAATCTATTTCTTGTTTGTTAACTTTATTGATCCATGTTAGTATTTTTTTTCTAGCTGTTTGTTTTATTTGGAATCCATCCATCATGTAATCACTTCATGTTGTTGTAGTGTATTTCAATGTTGTATTTTATTCTTTAATAAAAGTCAAGAGTGTTTTATCATTTCTATCTTATTTTATATAAATTATTTTTCTATTATTAAGGGAAAATACCAACAAGATAAATATATATCTATGTGTATGTATAGTTCGAAGTGAGCAAATTCACATTTGCTCAGTCTCAATCTCGCTCCTCCCCCATCCCCCAAAGTCTCTCTCCTCTCCCATATAAATATATATCTTCGCATTTTATATAAATTATTTTGAATGTTCGGACCTGTGTTCCCAAACAAATAAGCTATGTTTGAGTTAGTGTCCCTGGACAAATAATTAATGTGTATGAGCCTGTATTCCTAAACAAATAAGCAATGTTTGGGCTAGTGTTCTCGAATTTTGGTCATATGTTTGGGAGTTCAGTATAAAAAAAATACGAATAATTTTCACTATTTTTGTTGTGTTTTTTAAGAAGCTTTCCTTGCAAGGCCAATCTCCTCTAAGTTGAGAAAACCATCAAAGCTATGAACCTCCGCTTGCACTCCTCTTGTCTCATGAAGTTGGTTGTCGAAAAAACTTTCACTCATTGTCATTGTCGGAAAAGTGTTGGAAAAGTGTGTGTAATCGAATGGTTACCACCGTTGATGTCGGAATATCTCCCCCAGAGGGTTTTCAAGGTTTTGAGAATGGGTAAGTTTTGAGGGTGAGATTTAGAGAAGATGGATGGACGGTGATGGAGGTGGATGCTCTCATGAACCCTATCTCATAACTTAGTTGGTGTGTAGGCTTAATTGTGAGATGGAGTGTCCCAAAATAATTGATGTCTTTTTTAGTAATTTCATTAAGGTTATAATTGTAATAAATAAAAAAAAAGGTTATAAAATGGGGGTTCCAAAATAATAAATGAGGTGCCCTTGAACTTTTATAATTAAAAGTTAATGCAGTTTAGTCCTTTAAGGAAGCAAAGAAAAAATATTCTGTTGTTATCATGTGCCTCCTACTTGAGCTAATAGCCTAAATGCTTGAGAGTGTATCATTGGCAATTTCAAGTGAAATCTAACTTTAACATAAGATGTAAGAAGTACAAAGTTGAAGTAGTAGTTTATACTTAATGTGAGTGCATTTTCCAATCTTTTAGAATTAATGTCCATATATATTTAGTGGTTGATGATCTATAATTATTAGTAGCAAACCCTAGTGCTGATTCCACTGAGGGCTTTTGATGTAGTCTTGTCTCTTATTGTGTTAAATTCTCGTATTCCCCTTTGATCTTACATTTTCATCTATAGTCATTAGTCTTGCTTGAACTTAAAGCCGCAACTTAGATTTCTAGCATATACCTTGCAGATAGCAAGACGCTAGTGCTTTTGGCAAAACAAAATCTAGCATGTCCAACGATGATAGGAATGAAGTTTTTGTCCTCTGAATTTTGTCTTCAGTTGTTATAAGGAGACCTGTGAAGCTATAGACCATATTTACTTACTTCACTTTTCTTTTTTTGTTGAATTTGTATAGAGGCGTATCTCTGCTCGAGCTCTAATGTCTCATCAACCATCAACAAATTCATATTCAAAGTCAATTAATGAAAAACCAAGGTTTGGAGGCTCATCAAGCAAAAAGCAACCCTTATAGAGGGCTGAAATATCCATATCTAGAGAAAAGAAGAACTAGGATATGGCGGTTGATTTCGAACTTGGTCTTCATGGGGTTTAGACAATGATTTTTATTTTCTAACCACTTCAATTTTGAGAGAGAGAAAGAGAGAGAGAGAGAGAGAGGAGAGAGAGAGAGAGAGAGAGGATCCAAGAAGATAATGGTTATAAGCATTGTATAAATGAATGTATATATGTAATTTGCACATATAATAAATAGATAGATAGGTATGTATGTATGAATATATGAATGTAATTTCCACAAATAAGAAAATGAAGAAAAATTGGCTTGGTCAATTTTAATAGATAGGAAAAACTAAGATAAGAATTTCAATAGATAGAATTTTACGCACATAAAATTTCAACAGATAGAAAATAATTTGAACATATAAAGTAAAAAAATTGAACAGATAGAAAATAATTTGAACAAATAGGATAAAAAAAATTGAATAAATAGGAAAAAAAATTAAACATAGGAAAAATTTTGAACAGGTAAGGAAAATTTTTGAACAGATAGTCAACGAAAGTCAACAGATAAAAAAAGTTAATAGATAAGTTAAGAGGTAAAATTGAAAACAAATGTCCTTCAAAACAAACAAAAGGACTTTTTACCAAATTATTTCACAAAAGGTAGGCCCTCACCAATACAAAATATCCACTAGACCTAATGCTTTATACCTTTCTTAGCTTGGACTTTTTAACAATTTACTCTATATTATACTATATATCTAGGAGAAAGAAGATCAATTATTAGTCATGTAATGCCCTCAAAATAAACCCACAAATCATACATTCAAGACATCCATAAACTTAAGAGAATAAAACATGATTCTATTTATCAGAGTATTCATTACAAAAGTATTACATGTTGACGTCAAAAGTAAATGCCCCACGGGCTTACAACTTTCCAAGCCAACACTTGGTTACAAAAAGAGAGAGTACTAACTCAAAACACAAAATAAGCCCTCGGCTTGATTTACATGTAATACACAAAATAATCACAAAAAGGAAGCCTTCAGCTCCTATAACCTCCCAAGCTACATCCTTGGAGGTGGCTTATCACCTGTACCTGAAAATGATGTCCCATATAGGGTGAGCCAACGCCCAGTAGAGATATGCTAAACATAATATGAGCAATAGCTAAAACATTAGCATTTGATAAATGTTTAACTCATACAAACCAACGTACAACACAATTCAATTCCATGACAAATATGTCCATATTTCATTCCTCTTTCCTTTACTTATCAAATTTTCATTTCATAACATGGCTCAGAACCTGGCCAACAATTTAATGAGACTACGACTCATATTAAAACACTTCCTTTTTAAATGAGATAACAACTCATATCAAAACACTTCCATACTTCACAATAGATACACATATTTGATGTATCAATGGAGT
The DNA here is from genome assembly GCA_030407325.1 of Camellia japonica. NCBI lineage: Eukaryota > Viridiplantae > Streptophyta > Magnoliopsida > Ericales > Theaceae > Camellia > Camellia japonica. The sequence goes on along the minus strand of JAPPVO010006497.1, from coordinate 34,560 downwards.
CCATCCCCTATCTCCTCTTAAATAATATCCGATTTAGGAGTCCATCCCCTATCTCCTCCCAAACCATGGAGTACATCCCCTATCTCCTTCTACACAATACAATGTATATAAACACATATCATATACAATGATCAATCAATACACATATTCGATGTATTATTCCAACCGTCATATTCAATGACATATTCAACGTGACTAGTTTTAATTCATCTAATCATCATGCAATGTCTACAACAATCAAGACTATCCTCCACCGACAGCCCAAAGCAATTATTTCTAAATAGATAATAAATGCATCAACAGATAAATTATTTATATTTCCAAAGGTGAGTGATTAACTTATCCAACTCCACCATTCATTCTCATAACTCCTTAATTCCATTATTTCCAACTCAATTTCATATTTTCATAACTTTCCAAAATTAATTATACAAATTAATTTATGATAACAAATTAGGGCTTTTCTCTCCCTTTCCTCAACATTGACCCAATGGCTCAAATTTTAACAATAAATATCAATAGCCTCATTTTAAGACCCAAAATATACATTTATGAGTCAAAAGAACAAAATCCCTCTTTTCAATATTTCAAATCTCAAACCCTAACTTCCCAGAATTACCCAACTTCAACATTACATCAAAGTGACTACAAGTTTATGTCAAAGACCATAAATATGAGTAGTTATCCCTACCTCAAATGGAGAGACCAAATGGAGAAGATGAAAAAAATCCAAAATGCTCCAAACTAAGAAATTTTCAGATCCAAATGTAGCCTATGCCAAGCTCTACACTTTTTACAAAGAGACAAGGGTAGAAGATCACTCAAGCTAGATGAAACCCTAGAGAGAAGTTGAAGTCTAGAGTGAGAGGCTCTCAAGTTTGGCTTTTGAAAAGTAAGAGAGAGAAAGAAAGTCAAAAAAGTGATCCAAAAAGTGATTTCTCGGATTGATATTCTGCACTCCCCGCTCGAGCGTCAGACACAGACTCACGCTCGAGCGTCAAAAGCGCTGCTCGAGCGCCGGATGCACACTTTCAGAAGTTTTGTAGTCGATGGTCCCCGCTCGAGTGTGAAAGTGGACGCTCGAGTGCCCGAAGACCTGCAGAACAAAATACTGAGAGATGAAAAATCACGCTTGAGCGGAGAAGCAAAAACAAAGGGCCCGCTCGAGCGTCGAAAGCCCCGCTCGAGCGTGAAGGCCAAAATCCGGGCATCAACTCTATGTAAAGGATGGGAATGAGAATACAACAACAACACATCCACGGAACCGAGTCCAGAACACACTAAATAAAGAAGGGGAAATTGGGATCGCTATAACCTCCCCCCCTTAAAGAATTTCGTCCCCGAAATTAGATACAAGTTTCAAAAACATGTTTTTCTCAATTCTTAACAATACTACAATTCAATATTCAACACCCTGACCCATTACTGGTCATCCCATCTCTATTCAAGAGGCAATTTACAACATAAGTTATAACATGCATTACCAATATGCATTTCCTTGAAATTCACCACTTTCAACACATATTCCACAATTCACTTACATATTCAATGCCAATAATATATTTGCATTTCTAAAACAGAGTTAACATATGCAATGCTAAAATAAACTTCCATTTTCCAAGCATATTCAACAATGCTTCCATAAATCAAAACATATACCATGTTTTACAACTTAAGAAATATTCAATGCTCTTAAGGTTTATCAATACAAAACAAAACTCCCATTATATGGTTAAACATTAACAAACAAGTCTGAATATTTTTCTCGGACCTCCAACTCACGTTCCCAAGTGGCTTCTCCCACTGCGTGATGTTTCCACAAAACCTTTACCAAGGGTATCGTCTTGCCTCGCAAGACTTGATCTCGCCTATCCAAGACCCGAACCGGTCTCTCCTCATACGAGGCATTCTCATCTACCTCTAAGTCGGTCCAATCCAATACATGCGATGGATCTGGCTCGTACTTTCGAAGCATACTAACATGAAACACGTCATGCACTCCGAACAATTGCGGCGGCAAAGCTAAACGGTATACAACCTCCCCAATCCTCTCAAGGATCTTAAAGGGACCAATAAACCAAGGGGACAACTTCCCACTCTTCCCAAACCTCATCAAACCTCGCGCTAGGTGATATTTTCAAGAAGACATGATCAGCCACCTCAAATGCCAACGGCTTCCTCCTACGGTCGGCATAACTCTTTTGGCGACTCTGGGCTGTAACAAGCCTCCTACGGATAAGCTCAACTTTCTCCGTCGTTTCCCTCACCAACTCCGGGCCCAATAAAGGTGCATCACCCACCTCGGCCCAACATATCGGAGACCTATACGGTCGGCCATACAAGGCCTCAAACGGTGCCATACCGATGCTCGATTGGAAACTGTTGTTGTAGGCAAACTCCACTAAGGGCAAGTGCCTCTCCCACGACCCACTGAAGTCAAGGACACAACCTCGAAGCATATCCTCAAGGATCTGAATAGTACACTCGGGCTGCCCGTCAGTCTGAGGGTGATAAGCCGTGCTAAAGGTCAACCTAGTGCCCAAGGCACTCTGCAAACTCTGCCACAACTTAGTAGTAAAACGTGGATCTCTATCTGAGACGATCGACACTGGGACCCCGTGCAACCTCACAATGTCCCGAATATACAAGTCGGAAAAATGGTCTACCGAATCTCTCACGAGCATAGAGATAAAGTGCGCCGACTTAGTCAACCGGTTTATAACCACCCAAATAGCATCACTACCCCGCTGAGTCCTCGGAAACCTACAATGAAGTCCATCGTGACATGCTCCCATTTCCACTCGGCTATAGGCAAGGGTTGCAACAAACCCGCTGGCCTCTGATGTTCGGCCTTCACTTGCTGACAAGTAAGACACTTCGATACAAAAACCACCGCATCCTTCTTCATACCCCGCCACCAAAACTGGTGACCCAAATCACGATACATCTTAGTGCTTCCCGGATGTACCGCAAGGCGTGAATTGTGAAACTCTCGGAGTATTTCCTCTCGGCAAGACTCCGGCACAAACAAGCGGTCTCGGTATCTCACACTCAGGTCGGGATACATAGTCAAACCCTTTTCAGCCTTCCCACTGGGGATCTTTTCCCGGAGGGATTCTACCTCAAAGTCACCTCTCCGTGCCTCTAACACTCGATTCACAAGTGTAGGCTGCGCAACTACAGAAAATAAGGCCGCAGCCTCAACAGATTCACCCAAAAGCAAGCCAAACTCGCCAAGTGCACCAAACATCTCCCACTCCCGGATGGCTATACAAGCTACATCACTAATGGCTTTCCTACTAAGGGCATCGGCCACAACATTGGCCTTCCTCGGATGGTAATGCAACTCGAAATCGTAATCCTTGATAAACTCCATCCACTTCCTCTGCCTCAAGTTCAAGTCTCTTTGTGTAAATAGATACTTCAGACTCTTATGATCCGAGAACATCTCGAATCTCTCACCATACAAGTAATGCCTTCAAATCTTCAAGGCAAAAATTACAGTTGCTAACTCTAGGTCATGTGTAGGGTAATTCCTCTCGTGTATTTTCAACTGACGTGAGCCATAGGCTATCACTTTCCCCTCTTGCATCAGCACACAACCCAAACCCTCTCGTGAGGCATCATAGTAAATCGCATAACCCAAACCTCTCTCCAGAATAATCAAAACTGGAGGAGTGGTAAGTCTAACCTTTAACTCTTGGAACGATTTTTCACAAGTCTCACTCCACACAAACTTGACCCCTTTCCGCGTCAATCTAGTCAACAGCGAAGCTAGCCTGGAGAAATCCTTCACAAACCGGCGGTAATACTCAGCTAATCCCAGAAAACTACGGATCTCAAAAACACTCTTAGGTTGTGCCCAATCTTGTACTGCCTCAATCTTGGATGTATCAACAGACACCCCTTCCCCGGAGACCACATGACCTAAGAACTTAACCTCTCTTAGCCAGAACTCACACTTCCCAAACTTGGCATACAGCCTATGGGCTCTAAGCAACTCAAGCACCACTCTCAAGTGTTCCTCGTGCTCCTCCTCCGAAGGTGAATAAATCAGAATGTCGTCCACGAAGACGACCACAAAGCGATCTAAAAACTCCCAGAAGATCCAGTTCATCAAATCCATAAATACTGATGGTGTATTGGTGAGCCCAAAAGGCATCATCAGAAACTCATAGTGGGCATACCGCGTACGGAATGCCGTCTTCGAAATATCCTCCTCCCTGACCCTCAACTGATGGTAACCCGATCTCAAATCTATTTTGGAGAAACAATGGGACCCTTTTCAACTGGTCAAACAAATCATCTATATAGGGCATAGGGTATTTATTCTTAACCGTAGCCCGATTCAATTTCCAGTAATCAATACAAAGTCTCAAGGCACCATCTTTCTTTTTAGCAAAGAGGGCCGGTGCTCCCTACGGTGAAACGCTAGGGCGGACAAAACCCTTATCTAGCAACTCCTGGAGTTGAACCTTCAACTCACTCAACTCGGCTGGGGCAAAATGATAAGGTGCCATGGAAATCGGCGCCGTGCCGGACACTAAATCAATGGAGAACTCAATCTCTCGATGAGGTGGTAAACTAACAAGGTCCTCGGGAAAGACGTCCGAGTATCTACAAACCACTCTCGGCAAAACAGTCTGGGTTTCATCACACTCACTACTCATACAGCTAGCGAGAAGACCACTAAGCTCACTCCGCCCTCGCGGATCATACACTGGTGGCAAAACACTACCAATCCGATCCCCCAAGAAATGGAAACAATCCCCGCCCACGGTACATACAGTAACCCTCTGGTGGTAGCAATCAATAACAGCCCGGTATGACGATAACCAGTCCATACCCAAAATCACATCAAATCTCGACATAGTCATAACTACAAAAGAAAATGGAAGCTGGCGGTCGGCGACCTCTATATCACAGCCCCGACACTCTTGTTTCAAAATCAACTCACCCCCAACAGGTGACACAACACAAATAGGAGAAGCTAACTACGCCAACTCCAACCCCAAAACAGATACAAATGCAGCAGATATAAAGGAAAAGGATGCACCCGTATCAATCAACACATTAGCAACCGAGTTGCAAAACAAAAAGGTACCTCTCACAATAGATGGAGCCGGTACAAGATCTTGCGCGGTAATAGCATACACGCGCCCTGAAGGTCTCTGGTCTACCTACTCACCTCTCGGAGCAAAAGACTGCTGCATAGACTGAGACGATGAAGCCCCCTGATTGGCCCTCGAGGCCTGAACTGACTGTGCTGGCTGAAAACTTTGCGTCTGTCTCGAACCAAACACACCAGATGTGCCGCTCAACTGCGGGCAATACCTCTTCAGGTGTCCCGCCTGACCACACTAGTAACAAGAGAGCGGTTGGCCTCTGCCCTGACTCTGGCTCTGAGGTCGAGTCGAAGATGAAGCTGCTCTTTGCCCTCCTCCCCTCTGCGGGCAAGCTGGAGACTTGTGGCCCAGCTGACCACATTTGTATTAGGAAACGTCTCTCTGGCTACCTCTCCCAAAACCTGAACTCGGTACTGGAAAGGTAGATCTCACAAAAGCTCCCTAGGACTGCTGAGGGTTAGAACCCCTCTGTCTCCTATTATCCCCCTGGCCATCCTGACTCCTCTTGGGGCCTCTCTGCCTCTCCTCCTCCTCCTGTATGATAATCTCAAGATACGCCGTGACATCCACAAGGCGTCCATACTCCCGAGTCATGGACCCAGCAACCCTAGTCTTAAGCCCGTGCCTCAGCTTCTTCTCGAACTCAAGACAACGGCGTTCCTCAGACGCCACAAACTCAGGTGCAAACCTAGATAAACTGGTAAATGCAGCCTCAAACTCGGCCACTGGCATACTCAACTGCTTGAGCTGGCAAAACTAGTCCCTCAACTTCTCCCTAACAGCTGGAGACAGGAACTTCTCCTGGAAAGCATCTACAAAGGCCTCCCGTGTGCCACCAATACGCCCTCGAACAAACTTCCACCACTGACCCGCATCTCCCTTCAGCTGGAAAGATGCCAAGGTCACCTTCAAAGCCCCGTCTTCGATGCCAAGCATCTCAAACGTCTTCGTCATCTGCTCAAGCCACTCATCAGCCTTAAGTGGCTCTTTCGGATCACCCACAAACTCGTCCGGGTTAGACTGGAAGAACTCCCTCTTCAGAAAAGAAGGCCATGCCTCAGCAACATGGGCCTGGACTTGATTCTCAGCTCATGGATTCCCTAAATGCTCCTGCCATCTCGCGGGCTAAGGCGCCCATGGCCTGCTGACCTACCGGCTCGGCTACATTGGCCTGACCAACACCCTCATGCTGCGCCGGAATCTCATCTGATATAGGCATCTTCTGCCTCCTAGGCCTACCTCGCCTACCACCACGCCCTCGTTCTGACATCCTAATAAAGGTAACAAAGAACATTAGCACATTCACAAATGTGCCGAAGCTATTTCACTCGCGTCCTAACACATGGACAACAGTAATTCATTCCACGTAAGCACATAATCACATACGCACTTACGAATTTCATTTCCGGATAATGACAGTCCCGAGGCGTTGCTAGAGTTCCAGTTAGAAACAACATTGATCAAGTGCTTTTCTAATAGGACTCCCAGAAACCCAAGGATCTAATCAATATCCTAGAAACTACATTCCATACCCACATAGTCACATAAGCATGTTATCAGATAAACACGTAATATCACACATAAGTCTCTAGCAAGCGAGACAAACCCATTGTGGTACTAACCACTTCCTACGTACCCAAAGTATTCAAACCCGGTACGCTCTGATACCAAGTTGTAACGCCCTCAAAATAAACCCATAAATCATACATTCAAGACATCCATAAACTTAAGAGAATAAAACATGATTCTATTTATTAGAGTATTCATTACAAAAGTATTAAATGTTGACATCAAAAGTAAATGCCCTACGGGCTTACAACTTTCCAAACCAACACTTGGTTACAAAAAGAGAGAGTACTAACTCAAAACACAAAATAAGCCATCGGCTTGATTTACATGTAACACACAAAATAATCACAAAAAGGAAGCCTTCAGCTCCTATAACCTCCCAAGCTACATCCTTGGAGGTGGCATATCACCTGTACTTGAAAACGATGTCCCATATAGGGTGAGCCAACGCCCAGTAGAGATATGCTAAACATAATATGAGCAATAACTAAAACATTAGCATTTGATAAATGTTTAACTCATACAAACCAACATACAACACAATCTAATTCCATGACAGATATGTCCATATTTCATTCCTCTTTCCTTTACTTATCAAATTTTCATTTCATAACATGGCTCAGAACCTGACCAACAATTTAATAAGACTATGACTCATATTAAAACACTTCCTTTTTAAATGAGATAACAACTCATATCAAAACACTTCCATACTTCACAATAGATACACATATTTGCTGCATCAATGTCATATTAAAACACTTCCATACTTCACAATAGATACACAGATTTGCTGTATCAATGGAGTCCATCCCCTATCTCCTCCCAAATAATATCCGGTTTAGGAGTCCATTCCCTATCTCCTCCCAAACCGTGGAGTACATCCCCTATCTCCTCCCACACAATATAATGTATATAAACACATATCATATACAATGATCAATCAATACACATATTCGATGTATTATTCCAACCGTCATATTCAATGACATATTCAACGTGATTAGTTTTAATTCACCTAATTATCATGCAATGTCTACAACAATCAAGACTATCCTCCACCGATAGCCCAAAGCAATTATTTCTAAACAGATAATAAATGCATCAACAAATAAATTATTTATATTTCCAAAGGTGAGTGATTAACTTATCCAACTCCACCATTCATTCTCATAACTCCTCAATTTCATTATTTCCAACTCAATTTCATATTTTTATAACTTTCCAAAATTAATTATACAAATTAATTTATGATAACAAATTAGAGCTTTTCTCCCCCTTTCCTCAACATTGACCCAAGGGCTCAAATTTTAATAATAAACATCAATAACCTCATTTTAAGACCCAAAATATACATTTATGAGTCAAAAGAACAAAACCCCTCTTTTCAATATTTCAAATCTCAAACCCTAACTTCCCAAAATTACCCGACTTCAACATTACATCAAAATGACTACAAGTTTATGTCAAAGACCATAAATATGAGTAGTTATCCCTACCTCAAATGGAGAGACCAAATGGAGAAGATGAAGAAAATCCAAAATGCTCCAAACCATGAAATTTTCGGATCCAAATGTAGCCCACGCCAAGCTCTACACTTTTTTCAAAGGGACAAGAGTAGAAGATCCCTCAAGCTAGATGAAACCCTAGAGAGAAGTTGAAGTCTAGAGTGAGAGGCTCTTAAGTTTGGGTTTTGAAAAGTAAGAGAGAGAGAAAGTCGAAAAAGTGATCCAAAAAGTGATTTCTCGGACTGATATTCTGCACTCCCCGCTCGAGCGTGGAATGCTCCACTCGAGCGTCAGACACAGACTCACGCTCGAGCGTCAAAAGCGCCACTCGAGCGCCAGATGCACACTTCCAGAAGTTTTGCAGTCGATGGTCCCTGTTCAAGCGTGAAAGTGGACGCTCGAGCGTTCGAAGGCCTGCAGAACAAAATACTGAGAGATGAAAAATCACGCTCGAGCGTCAAAATGCCCACTCGAGCGGAGAAGCAAAAACAAAGGGCCCGCTCGAGCGTCAAAAGTCCCGCTTGAGCGTGAAAGCCAAAATCTGGGCATCAACTCTAGGTCTCCAAACACAACCAACCTGTTTCAAACCTGCCCAACACAACCCAAGACTCAAATACAAGATTAAAGGATGGGAATGAGAATACGACAACACATCCACGAAACCGAGTCCGGAATACAATAAATAAAGAAAGGGAAACTGGGATCGCTATAATCACATTTCATTTATGGTATATATAAAACACTGTATATAGAATATGAAAGATTATTATTCTTAGTATTTTCTTTAACTCAATGTGAGATCTTCACTTGATTAAAGATCTTCATTCACTATTATTTTGCAATAAGGTCTAGCTATGGAAGAATATTTATTTTATTATAAGGTCTTGCCATAGAAAAATATATATATACTAGCGAATGACCCGTGCCTAAAGGCACTCTCAAGGAAAATGGTGCACTCTAGCCGTAATACAAATTAAAGAATAAATGTATAAAAAATTTCAATGATTTAACAATTATATATGTCCGGTTTAGACCCGACCCTTTTCGTGCTCTTAGATCCGGGATTCCGTACCTTTAATTGTTATTTATACCCTTATTCTCTTGTTGTTAGTTGAGTTTGGTTGTTTAGACTTGTTGGTTGTGTTTGAAACATGTTGGGAGTTAGTTTTTCAATAGAGTGGTCATCTGTTTCTCTTTGAGTTCGCTCGAGAGATGCTTTGGTCGCTCGAGTGGTCTTTGAGATGTCTCAATATTTTTGCAAGTCTGTAAAACTTCTAGGAATTGGTGATCTTTGCTCGAGCGGTCTTTTCTTCCCTCGAGTGGTCTTTTGCAGGTCTAAATTTCTTGAAGGGGGTCATTGTGTGTTCGAGCAGTGTCACTTATTATATCTGATGCTCGAGCGATGGTTAGGTCACTCGAGCGGTCTGTGTGTATATCAGTTCGGGAAAAAGAGATTTTTATCACTTTTTCATTTCATTTCTCTCTCCAAAACTGTAATAACCCTCACCACTGTTTACCGAATGACCACTGATTACTGTTAAACCGAGACTAATTATGATTGATAACTGAAGTAATCGAAATACTGAACTGACTGACTGAAATCCGAAACTGATTGATTGACTGTATCTGTTTTAATGCATTTTCTATCAGTTGATTGTTAATTGATCTGTTCATGGTTTATGTTTAAATTGCAAATTGAAGGCCTTATCGGTGGCCGAACCGGAAATCGAGTAGTGTTTTATGATTGTCATAATTTATGTGGTTTTATGGTATAGTTAATTGAAAATTGATTTGGTACGATTAAATCGGATTAAAATAAGCTAAATTACATGAGTTTGACTTATTTACCAATTTGCCACACTAGTGGCCCACTATCTCAACACATGTTGAGCCTTATACACACTTTGACAAAACATTTCTCCAGTCCATTTCTTGCTCTTGCCGACTAGAGAGAGAGAGAGAACTAGGAGAGTTGATTTCATCTTGCTTTGGCTTGAGAACTTGGTAGAATTGAAGTGTAGATTGTAAATTGAGCCTCTAGACTTGTATTTGAGGACCTAGGTAAGGAATCGAACCTCTCATTGTTGTGTTTAAGATTGTTCTTGCATGTTTTATGTCAAATTTAGTGGGTTGAGCCATGAAATAGCTTCACATATTGATTTGAGTTAGAGTTCATGCATGCATGTTGGTATGGTTGAGTTTTAAGTTGATCTCATGGATAATTGTTGCATGCATGTACAAGTTCTAGCTAAGGTTCATGAAACCATCATGTTTTTAAAAGAATTGGCTCATTTGAGCTAGCTTTAAAGCTTGAAAATTGTTTAAAGTTCATGCATGTCATGTTTATAGCATGTTCATGAAAATTGGTTTGAAATTGAGTTTGAATTAAACACCCTTGGGCTTTGATTTCTCAAATTGAGCTTTAAATCATGTGATTCTATGTGTTTGCAAAGGTTTTCCAGAAAATGGGCCCAAAAGGATCGAATTTGGAGTTTGAAAACTTGATTTGAGCGTGGAAGTTCAAATCTGGAAATTCCAGATTTTGGACTCCCGCTCGAGTGGGGAAAGTAGCGCTCGAGCGGGAAATTTGTGCTCCCAGTACTTTACTCTGTGTTGAGGTCCGCTCGAGCGGAAGGATTGACGCTCGAGCGGGGCCTTGTGTTTTACGCTCGAGCAGCTATCGAGCGCCCGATCGAGCGTGGATTTCACCTAACCAGTACTTCTGACTATTTTGCATGTCCGCTCGAGCGTGGGAAGTGACGCTCGAGTGGGAACCGTTGCTTGCATGTCCGCTCGAGCGTGATAATCTGCGCTCGAGCGGGACTCTGTTTCACTGAAAATTCTGAAAATGTTTTCTAAGTGCATCTTTGCATCCTCATCCCATCCTAGGCATTCTTAGGCCTAGTTTAAGACATCTTAAGGAGGATATAGATGTAGAACACATCGAGGCAAATTAGGGATTAAATTATTATCTTTCCCAACTGTGTAGCTTAGTGTGTGTTCAATCTGTAAACTGTGTAGGGTTGGCTTTCCGAGGAGACACTCTAGTTCACTGTAGCCCAGAACTCTGTGAGTAACAATTGTGTAAAGATATGTTCAAAATGATTATTTTTGAATACTGAACTGTACTGTTTTCTGAACTGTTACTGTTAACTGAATGAATGTATGTCCTATATTCTGAACTGTATTGTGGCATCCTTAGCAACTACTGTTACTGACTGTTACTGTTACAGAGATCTCTGTCGGTTCCCTTGTAGGAACCACTACTGTTTACTGATTGATGGCCATCATTTACTGTTCGGTCTTTTAAGACCTACTGTTTACTGTTATGCTAATGGATGTACCACATATGACTGTTTACTGCACTGAACAACTGATATACTGACTAAAAATGAACTGTTTTCATTACTGTAAGGACATTCATTCTAAACCCCTTTACGCATTATGTTATTCACTGGGCTTTAGCTCACTGCTCATATATATATATATATGTAGGTGTACAGGCACCGGACCAAAGCTAGAAGCGTCGGGGTAAACTCCAGTTTTGTCAAGCCAACCACTGTGCCTCACTGCGAGGTTCTGAACCGTCAAGCTATGGCTTAGGGGTGTTTTAATTCCCCGTCTGTCTCTGTACCTGTTATGCACTACTATATAGACGGAATGTTTTGTACTGTACTGTACTGTTAATAGGGATTAGGTCTCTGTCTACTGAATGATTGTACATATATGTATATACTGTTTCTGTACCGAATGTCTATATGTATAAAAAGTCTTTTGCATACAGACTGTCACAGCTTATTGGACATTGTTTATTTACTGTATTGGCTTCCGCCATGCCCCTGTACTCTGTTTTACTGTATTACTGTTAAGCATGCCTTCGGTAATCTCGGATTACTGGCCGGTTACGGTGCTAAACCCATAGGGGCGGGTTTGGGTCGTGACAAAAACACCTCTAACCCTAATTTCTTCACTATCTAACTAGTTCTTGCCTAATACCTCAAATACTCCATATCCCATTGATTTATCCACTATAGTTCCTTGGAGAAAAATGTAGAGCTCGTTGAAAGCTTTGTTTTAATCAGAGAGGATCTCGTTTTCGGCCTTGTCAAACTTCTACCCTTGCTCTCTTCCTCTCCTACTCTTAAGGTAGGGATTTCTTCAACCTTCGGTATAATTCTTAGCTTAGTTATTTCCTCTTTGAAAATGTTAGTGATTTGGGGATTTTAGATTAATTCTAGGGTTTGATTTTGAAATGTAAAAGAGTGGTTTTTCAAATAAATTCTTGAGAAAGGTTGTGGGAGTGTGTACATTGTTGGGTTGTGTTGAAATATTTGAATTTCCTTCCTTAAATGTGATTTTTGAAAGTAAATGAGGTTTTGTTTAAAAATCATTAATGTTTGATTTATGAAAAAAAAGAAAAGATGTTTGGTTTGAAAAGATAAAAAGAATGTATCAGTTGATGATGAAAGTAGAGTTGGATATATATATATATATATATAGATTATTGCTCCCATTTTGAAATTTATGAGATTATATCTGTTGTTGAAAAATTATCTATTAAGTATAAATATCTGTTTTGGGCTATCGATGGATGATAGTTTTGATTATTGTAAAAATTGCATGAGGATTAGGTTAATTGAAACTAAGTACTCATATATATAGCATTGAGCATTGATTCATACTTAACATTGAAAATATATTGTTTTGAGAAAAAGATGCGTATACCTTGGTGAATCTAGTTAGGGAGTATGGTTGTGGTTTATTATGTTGGCCTGTGTGTCCTTGGTGAAAGTCTAGAAACCCGCAAGGTTAGGTGCCAATCCATTCGGTTAGTACTAGTAAAATGGCTTTGGTAGTGCTTGTATAGCCTACTGGCAAATACGTACCTAGAGATTTCCAGTGTTTTGTATCCACTGCCCTATTTTCTTACATAAAAGTATATTTTTCATAAATTGATATATAATATTGGTATTGCATTGTTTTGAGATAGAAAAGTATAATGTTTTGGCAAATGGTATGCATATGCATTCACCTTATGACTTTGTTAAGTTTCATACATTATTTTCAAATATCTCTACTGGGTTTTAGCTCACCCTACGTACACCATAGACATAGCTTGGAAGGACTTGGAGTCGAGAACTTCTTTTTGTTCTTTTGGTGTAATTATTTTTGTACAAACCTTGGGCTTTTTATGTATTGAGTTTAACTCACTTTTGTTGTACCCAAGCATTGACTTAAAAAGAAGTAGCCATTAAGGCATAAACTTATCTGTACATCCTTTTGTTTCAATTCGCTTACAAATGGCATATGCTATAGATTCAAGATCTAGGATTTTTGAATGTATACATACATATATTATCTTTTGTATGATTAAGGAGTATCAATGAAACGTTAAATATTTCTCAAGTTATACTTTCTACAGAATCAGTTATTATTGTTTTGGGACGTTACAATTTCATTATTGCAAATTAAGTAATCTAATTTAAGGATAATATTTTAATATAAATTTTAAAGAAATAATATTCATCAGTATTTTTTTTCACCACTTTATTTCACTTTTTAAGTATATTAATAATTGATGTAATAAAAGTCATGTGTATGTGTAGGATTCATATTATTTAATAAATAATGAAACTAACCAGGTTAAAATTACATAGGAAGTGAACAGTTTTAGTATAATATTTTAATGATATATAATAATCCTCTAATATTTATAGCTATAAAAGTTACAACTTACACAAATTAACAATATCAGCCTTTTAACAATTTATCAAATTAAAAATAGCGAAAAACTTTACAATAGTAATCAAACAAAAAAAAAAATGGCACTCCTAAATTAAACATTACTTTGCCAACTTAATTAGTCTACATATATACCACCACTACTAGAAAAGTGACCTTTTGCGACTATATAATTGCGACCATTTGATTACCCGTCGCAAATAACCAATTCATTCCTTTTTAATTTTTAATTTTTTTATTTTTTTTACCCTTTTACCCGTTTTCCTTATATTTGCCCTAGTTCTAGAAAATCAAACACTGATCGTTCTCTCTCTCTCTCTCTCTCTCTCTCGCATCAGACCTGTATAGCTCTGCTCTCTCGCTCGCTCGCTCTTTCACTCGCCATTGTCGTCTGAGATATCCGGCGGTATGAATCTCTCTCTCTTCCTCGCTCCCAATTTCTATCTCTCTCAATCTCTCTCTCTCTCTGCGCCTATACATACATATTTACATGTATCTATGAAGTATGACTCAGATTGTGTAGTGTGAAGTTTAAATGTTAGTCGGCAAAGATTGGGTTGATGTTGATATAAATGTGTTTCGGTGAATTTGATTGAGGTTTTTGTGAATTGGATTTTGAAAATTGAATCTAATTGCTCAAGGTTATGGAATTGTTTTAGATGGATTTGACTTCGTCAATTTCTAATTTTTTTTTTTAATGTGAAATTAGTATTGTTCAATTGATTTTTGTGTTAATCGAATTGTGCTATTCTGAGATCCATGTTCATGTAGAATCTGAAATTTGAGTTTTATATGTATATACCTATGAAATATTCAGAAGATTCGAGTTATATTTGATTGATGGAGATGTTGATTTTATGACTCCTCTGTTTTGCTTTAGTGTTCTCTATAGAGGATTGATTTTGGTCCTATGTGGCAGACTCTTTTAAAATTCACATCTGAATTTTTTTTCTCTGATATTTTTTATCACAAATATTTCTGTTTCAGCTCCATGTTTATTATTATTTTTTTTTTTATCACAGTGCATTATTCTGATAATGCATTCTTCCATATTAACTAAGAAGGCTAGTGGAAATATTAAAAATGTTTGTTAAAGTGTATTATATGACAAAAAGTGGAGTCCAATTTTGTATGTTAAGGGTTTGTTCATGAAATAGTTTATATGGGTGTTCCAATGGAGATGTTAAAATGTGTTGTCGTCTTAGCCTTGGCTACTTCAACTCTGCACAACCTTTTTATTTGTGGAACATTTCCACAGCTTAAAAATGACTAACCAAAATAAAAACTTTTAACTTCTTTGTAAATAAATTCATAATATATTGAATTTATCCTTGTTATGGAGTTTTTTTACATAATCTTTCATAACCATATCAGTTCTGGCTTGTTTTCCTCTCATCCAAAGTGTCATGATTTCTGAATTGAACATTAGGCACATTTGCTTTGCAGATGATCTCTTTGTTCTTTGTTATCCTAATGATCAGTCCTTTTAAATAGTTTTTAATGCTCTTCTTAAATTCAATAAATTTTCTGGCCTTCCACCAAAAAAGAGCAAAAGCAAGATTTACATTATTGGTATTGATGATCAATCTAAGATAGTTTTGTGCAATTTAATTCGGGTTCAACTTGGTTCCCTTCCGGTCAAATACTTAGAGGTGCTCCTTATTTCTAGTTAGCTCTCAGCTAATAATTGTAAAGGCCTCATTGATAAAATTAGTTTCTTTCCTACATTGGTAGAGTTCACATTATCCAGTCTATTCTCTTCAGCAAGTTTTTTGGTCTATGCACTTTATCCTCCTCAAGTCAGTATGCTTGCATATAGAGCAATTGCTCAGGATTTTTGTGGACAGGGACCAACTCTTACCTTCATTCTAATAAATTCGCTTGAGGGACTCTTTGCTTGCCCAAAATAGAAGGAGGTCTTGGCATAAGAAAGCTTCTAGATTGGAACCATGCTTATTTCCTCAGGCATATTTGGGTCATTTACTCTAAACATCATTCAACTGTGAGTTCAATTAGGGGTGTAAGCGGTTTGGTTCAAGGGAAAGTTTAGTACCAAACCGAACCTTTCGGTTTTGTTGGTTGAGGAACCAAAGCAGACCGCATTCTACGGTTCAGTTTTCTCGGTTTGGTGTAGAGAAGGGAACATGAGATTTTAAAAGGGTTTTATAAAAACTTGTACAATCACACATTGAGAATAAATGAAGTAAAATAGTGAAAGTTGCTCTATAAATGTCTTCCTCCCTAATTTTTATTAGAAATTGTGTATTGTTAGTCAATTATCTTCTAATGCTCAAATTTTTAAATATAAATTTCAGTCGTTTCAGTTTGTATGTGTATAAAATTTTAAAACCACAACAGATCGCACGTTATGAAAAATAGGTCACAAACCAAAATTTCAATTGATTGTGCAGTCAGTGTAGTTTCATTGGTTTTTTTTTACACCCATAAATTCAATGGTGCTATAGATATCTTATTAGAGGCAAATGCTTTTGGGCTTTTACAGTCCTTTCTGACTGCTCCTGGACTTGGAGAAAGGTTCTTAATCTTAGATCCATTGCCAGACCTTTGTTAAGGATATCATTAGACCTGGCTTTTCCCTCCCTCTCTAATGCCTTCCTTTCAGCCCAATTGTTCTAGAGATGATGAGGTTCAGTGCGTTATTTCCTCCTCTCTTAAATACAAAGCTACAACACTTGGGATGCTATCAAGCCTCATTCCCTTTCTGTGATTTGGCATAAGATTATTTGGTTCCCTAAGTACATTCCCAACACGACTTTGTTTTTGGATGGCTATTAGAGGAAGGCTTAGGACTAAGGCAGGCTCAAAGATTGGGGGGAGATTGATTCACTACTTGTCTCGTTTGTCCACAAAGACGATGAGTCTCTTTCTCATATTTCTTTAATTGTTCCTTCTCTAGAGCAATTTGGGAGCAGATTTGCTGCTTTTCTAAGGCTCAACATTCTAGGGATAATTAGATATCATGGATTGCTAACCAATTTAGTGGGAATTTTTTTTTCCATATAGTGAGGAAAATTGCTTAGGCTGCAACGGTATACTAAATCTGGCAAGAGAGAAATCATGGGCTTTCAAAGGATGTCATAGGCCTACATATTTGATGAATCAGATTAATTCTAATATTAGAGTTCAATGTTCTCACTTTGCATCTATTAAGCAATCTTACTCTAATCCCACTTTGACGAAGATATGAAGATTTTCATCGATTGTTGATGAAGATTTGAAGATTTCGATCTGCTGTTGATGAAGATTTGGATCGATTCATAATCGGTAAGCCTAATTTCTATGTATGAATCCAACTCTTTGTCTCTGTAATCCCTGTGTCTTTCTTTCAGCTCCCAAATTCTCTTCGACTCAAAGCTTTGTTCGATTTCGAAGATCAACATCAACGGTAACAACATGAATTTTTTCCAATTCAATTTATTGTTATCAATGCGGTGCAGATTCTGATTTCGAAACATCTTTTTGATTCGAAGATTCATTTTATTTTTTATTTTTATTTTTTTAGATTATTAAATCTTGATTTGCTTTGGCTTTAAAACTTGATCTAAACATTTCTCTAGATTGCTTGCCAAATTTCATTTAGTTTTTGAACCTCTTGTTGAATGCAAGAAAATTTTAGGAACCAACCGAATTTCACACTTTTAGTATTATGCTTTTAGGTTTGTTTGGCTAGAAAACTGAAGCTCACCTCAATTAAGGTAAAATATATATATATACATATATTTGTTTTCCTGTGTCTATGTTACATTTTCTTAGCAACCAAATAGAGCATAATTTGGTTAATCTTTGAATGATTTTTCTAGTTTATAATCTTGTTGTTCTGCTTTGAATTCTTCTTGGTTACATGTTTTAGTTGTAGTTGATTTCTATATTGCTCTGTTTAATTTTGATTTCAAGCTCTCTCTGCAGTTTTCAATTTCAATTTAGTTTGAGGAAGCTCAGAAGTAATTTAGATCTTGAATTAAATGATGAATTACTTGGTACTGATATCTTTCTCTCTCGTTTTGAATTTGAATTCAATTCATATAGCTAAATGCATAGAGTATTGAATATTTGAATGTGTGTATCTATTGTCTTGCAAACATCTTCGTGTCACAAATAATAGTCATAAATAGGGAGATATTGATGTTTGTGGTTTGTTGAATTGAAATGTTTCACTATGAAGTGATAGATTTGGAATTGGTATAAAAAACAACAGGTCAAAACTTGGGCCCCAGCGCAAGCTTGGATCAGGTGCAAGCTTGGATTTGAGGAACATATATTTTCCGTAGAGAAATCTTTTCTTATTGTTAGTTCTCTTGCATATCTGCATGTGTTTATTTTTCGTAGAGAATTTTTGCATGTGATATTTTTGTAGTTTTCTCACTGTTTGGTCTGAACTTGGTCATTGATTTTCCCATCTTATGTGAGTTCACATTCGATAAATGTGCAGTGGATTTATTCTGTCTTCTCTTACGTTGAGTTCCCACATGGATAATGCAGCTGCAGATAACAGTACTGATCATGTGGCTTGGTAGGTTGTTAAAACAGCATCAGATATGTTTTTGCTTGTCCCTGACATGTTGGTGTATATTTATGAAGGTCTTTAAGATGACTACTAATGTGATGCTCAATATTGCTGGAGCTGATTGGAGTTAAATTTATCTGATGTAGGACACAATAACTGGATTTTTACTGGCTGGAGTAGGCAATGTGGATTTCCGGAGAAAGACAAATTACCTAATTGTGGACTCAAGTATGCTTTTGAGCTCCAAATGTTGTGAAATTTTAATGTTTTAGGCATTATTGTGTTGGATTTCTGTGATTACCTCTTTCATATTAACGAAGTTGCATGTTACATTAATGTTTTAGTCATTAAATCTCTGAAGAAGATCAATCATAGATGTGATTAGCTACACTGGAATAGGTTCAATCTCTGAAGAAGATCAATCATAGATGTGATGTTTACTAAGATACACTGCACAAATGAGGATCAATTGTTGTTTCAAACATGCATTTCACAAAGCTCGACGACTCTCCTATTTTCCGTAAACAGGTCAGTTGTCTCTTCCCCCACTCTCTCGACCGCTGTCCAACTGGCAGGATTTGATTCTGTGTTCTGTTATTTTGCCTTTAGTTTTTCACTTTGGGTTGCCTTTTAAATTCGTTTTTATAAGTGTAGAATTTAACAAACATTTTTACTCAATTTACTAAAGCTAGTTGAAAACTTCTGAAGAGCTTTCCAAGTTAACTGCATGATCAATTTTGGGAGATGGATACACAGAAATCAAATACTGGGTTTAATTGAGGATTTTTTTTAAAAATTTTATTTTATTTTATTTTCGTGTGAAATACCTGTGATCATCTTACAAGTTTGAACCTAACCTCCAATGGATTGGGCCTCTTATTCTTGAAAATAGTTGTTCTGACAACTTAATTCAATTGGTTCCCATTGCAGAATAATCTCACTTATCACTTTGGAACCATCATTTTTACTTGCTTGGGATTTACAAATCTCCTCTTTTTAATTAGATTAAGAATAATTTGGTTGATGCACTTACCTATTTATTTGTTAACTATTACTCCTTGACACAAAGGATCACTGATTATCTGCCATGCAAACCTTTTGATTCGGGTCGGTTTGCACGGTTGTACATATAGCCATTGTTTCATGAACTAAAAACACCATCCACCAGTGGTGGTTTTCGATTATCAAGGGTGCTGAGAGGGAGTAGGGGGAATATAGACCTAACTTCAACATAATATATACTATAAAAAACAATGCCGTCAAACTTGAATTGACATGCTCTCACTTTGGAAGCTTGACCAATCTACCATTGTACTAGCGATGGCTCCTAGTCATTGTTTGGTGGATTTTTCTTGTAAGTAGTGATATTTGTGTTTTACTTAAAACTTGCTTAATTGCCATCTCTGCATACTCTATGTTTTCACATACTTTTTACAAATTATGTTTGCTTTGAATTTAACCTCCCTTGCAATCCTGCTTATTTTCTATTTAGGCTGAGCTAAATACAACCCTCTGATCCTTATTTTGATTTCATCTAGGATACCCGTTGGTTACCTATAGACTTTGTTTTGTGCTCCAAATGTCATAATGATGCCTTCTTTGGTGAAACAGATGCAATGCCTGGAGGAGAGTGCTGAATCCCTGAGGGAAAGAAGTTTAAAATTTTACAAAGGATGTCGGAAATACACGTGAGTACATTTTTAATCTTGTCTTGTCTCTGAACTTTTGCTTGATTTACGAATTCAACTTTTCTTTCATATTTTTTAACTTTTTCTTGCAATTGCCATATATCTTTGAATTTCGATTATATTTGATTTTATTTATGTATACAATCATTCATTTGCATAAATTTGATATGTTGTTGCTTCAATTTGATTAGGCACCATTAATTGAACTTCAATTTATAGCTGTTCCCTATGTTAAGATGTTAATGTCATCTAATTTTCAACCATAACTCTGTTTTCAGGATGATTTGCTTCAATAAGTTGGTGTTCTTTTTCTTTGTTTTGATGAACAATTTTGGTTTGTAAAAGAAGTGAAAGATATTAGATAGGAATGAAATTGAGAGAATGAACAAAGTTTACATTAGCAAAAATCTAATTTTCTTGTTATCCCTGTGATCTTGTCCTCGGCTAGAAATTCTGCATTATGTTGATATTGATTTTCAAGGGAAAGATATATTAATTCTGCACAAACTTTTGTTAGTTGGATGAGTTTATGATGAATGAGTATGGGTCGTGTCACAGATTTAGCATGTTACATTAATGTTTTAGTCAATGGGACTTCATACTTTGGTGCTGAATTTACTAATGCTTCCTAAACTTCAAGTTAAACCTTTATTGCAACATTCATATAAATCACAAAGTCCCACAATTATTATAGTCTGGTAGTAAGAGACGAATGAGTACATTGATTTTAGTAAAGAGTATATTCCCTTGCGTTAATATGGAAATTTTAGGCGTCACATGACCATTAATTTGTTATTAATGTAACATTTTTCAGGTTTTTATTTTTTTGGTCAAATTGATGAAATGAAATATATGAAGCTTGACACTTCATCTGTCGATTTTGTGTTTCAGATGCTAGTTGATGATATTGGTGATGTAACAATTACTAATGATGGTGCTATAATACTCAAGATGTTATATGTTGAGCATCCTGCTACAAAGGTGGAAGAATAAAACATCCATTTGGCTGAGCTTCAAGACTGAGAAGTTGGAAATGGGACAACTTCTGTGGTTATTATATCAGTCAAGTGATCCAGCAGATAATGATGCATGGACAGATAGTGACCGAGAAGCTTGACATTTTTTTTTTTTATCCTAGCCCAGTTGAATGGCTCTGAAGAACATTAAGAGTTTCAAGCACAAGAAATGACAGAAAAAAAAATTAGAAATTCGCTTGGTTGAGTTTATTTTTTAGTTTGTTGTTGATAGAATTCACTTGGATTTAATTTGTTCAATGTAGTCAGATTTTTTGAAAGATCATAAATCATAACGATGCACTATATATAAATGTCATTGAAAACTATTTGCGACGGTTATAAGATGGTCGTTAATACATTGTATGTAATTTTTTTTTTTTTTTTTTTTTTGCGATGGCAAAATATCAGTTGCTATAAGTAGGTTAGGCGGTCGCAAATAATTTGCGACTGTGTTTTGGCGGTCGTAAAAAGTATTTGTCACCCCCACATTCGCGACCTCCATTTGCCGTCGCATGGGCCGTCGCAAAAAATCTTTTACGACTGTGTTTTTATTATTTACGACGGTTTGTAACGATCGCAAAAAGCACTTTTTTTAATAGTGCACATTCAAGCTCTCTAATGGAGGTATGAGAACAAAGTTGAGAAATACAATAAAGCCGCTAAGTACACGTCAAAGATTCAAATTGTCAACTTATCTTCTACTCTTACCACTTATAGCACGTCCAAGTTCACTGTACTCATAAATCATTACAATACCAAAATACATTGACAGGCTTACAAAGCAATGACACTCAAAAAAAAAAAAAAAAAGAAAAAAAGAAAAAAAAGAAGCAAACATCACTTGAGGTAAAACCAAAATTTGTCGGTCATAACTAAAATAACAATCATAATAGATCATAACTAAATTGTAATCAACACTGTATTGAGTCCAAATAAAGTCATAACAAACACCATAAATTTTTTTTTTTTTTTTTTTTTTTTTTTTTTTTTTTTTGGGAGCAACAAGGAAAATTTTATTTATCACCAAAGATCACAAAAATCATAAGTGGTTTACATGTCTTTTTCAAGGTGTGTATATAATTTTTTTTGCCTAAAGTTATTTTGAATTTATTTTATATATATTTATTATTTTGTAAAGTCATAGTTTAAATAATAATTTAAATTTTAAATTGTATTTTTGACTTCAATTACTTTATTAAAAAAAAAAGCCATAATCATGTGTTTGAAAATATATTTCAGAAACAACCTTGCTACATCCTTCTAAAAAGAGCCTCTTAATCCCCCTAATTTCCACATCAAGTAAGAAAAAAAAAAAAAAGGAAACAGTTGTCCAAACAGGAAATTAAGGGAATTAGGGGGCCTCTTTTTAGGGCTACAAATCATTTTTCTTTCAGAAATAAGTTAAAAATTATTTAAATATAAAATATAAATTTCAAAAAGCATAAGTTTGATAATTTTAACAAAAAAAAAAAAAAAAAAAAAAGGTGAGATCGTACAAAAGTAAGGTCGGTGGTTGAATCATAAGCAAAATGCTTCCTACCCCTGTATAAGGGAAAGTCCGAATCATAAAAAGACGTGCAAGTCAAAAATTAAGGCCGTTTGTTTTAAGAGATGGTTGAGGGATTAGGATTGGGATTGAGATAAGTGGAATTCATTAATGTTATATTTATTTTGAGAGATGGAAAGGGAATTGAGATGAGCTTCCGGATTAGGATGGGTCATAAAGAGAGGATTGAGATGAAGGTGGAAGAGTTGGTATTAGAAGTTAGTCCTCCGGCTTAGTATTTTCTTTCTTCTTTTTTTTTTTTTTTTTTTTTTTTATGTACTTTTAGATGTTGGGTATTTTTTTAACATAAATATTTAATGTTTTTGTATTTTTGTTAAGTAAAAAATCATAATTTTATTTGTTTTAATATTTTATATTTTTTATAGGGCAATAATTTAACAATCTCTATACTAAAACTACTATCAAAACAAACACAATTTTACTTAATCGCCCCTCACTATCAATCTTCTCACTATTAATCCCTTCACTATTAATTCCTTCTATTTTACCTCTGAAAATAAATAGATCCTAAATTTTTTTTTATTGATTACGGGGCAATGTTCTTCATTAATCATAATTTATCATATCACTCATATTCTCTTATTTTTTACATAAATTTATAACGGTGGTATTACGTGTATTAATTGGCATACTAACTAATGTACCAATATTAATTATGACATTATTATTGGCCCCACTCATTATACAAATTATAAATATAAAAAATATCTTAAATTATATCACATTATCAATTAATATATTAATTAATATATTGATTAATACGTATAACATTATTCAATTTATAAACCTACTCCCTCTATCAAATTTAAAAGGGGGAATACCCAATAACTTCTCGAATTAAAGAGGGGTGGGCCTACATGAAGATGCTAAGAAAGAGAAAGTTGGAATACACAAGAACAATAGCTGGATTCACACTGAGTCACTGTCACTGGCCCATAAAATAAATAATAATAAAAAAAAAAAAAAAATGTCAAAGTATTATTGATTACTCCATAGCATTACTGGACAATGCTCTTCATTAGCCATAATTTATCATATGATTTATATTCTCTAATCAAGTGACATAAATTTATAAACCTACTCCCCTATTAAACTTAAATCTCATTTGGGAATAAATTATTTTAGTAACTTTTTAATTTTTTTGATTAAAATATGAGATAAAAAAATTAATATGTTTGGGATGACTTTTTGATTTTTTTACAAAAATATGTACAAAAGGTAGATAGAAAAAAGAATCTTTGATTTTTTTGTATAAGTTGTTGATTTTTTAATTTTTGTGGTGACTTTTTTTTTTACTAAAATCATCACTTGCTAAACGAGACTTTAAAGAGGGAATACACAATAACTTCTCGAATTAAAGAGGGGTGGGCCTACATGAAGATGCTAAGGGCATCCACAGTAGACTAGTTAAATAGTGTGTTAGTGTCAGTGGTCAAAATTTTAGTTAGCCACAGTAACTTTTGGGTTGACAATGGAAGTGTTAGAGCATCCACAATAGGATGGCTAAAATTGTTTGTTAAAGTGTGTTATATGACAAAAAGTGATAAAAGTGGGGTCTAAAAATGTGTGTTAAGTTGAGTTAAGAGTTTGTTGATTTTAGAGGGTGAGGGATGGTGCAATGGATATGTTAAAGTGTATGTTAAGAGATGTGTTAAGATATATATATATATATATATAGGTTGCAGAAGCTGGGAAATGAGAATGGTGGCCAAACGTTTAGCTGGTCAACCGACTAGTCAACTAGTCAACAACAATTTATTTATTTTTTTTTCTTGAAGGGTCTGGACGTCCGTGGTGGACGAACGGCCGGACGTCCAGGAAGACATCCAGCCGGACAACCCCAAGGCACTTCCCCACGTCCCCCTCTCTCCCTCTTGTTGGCTAAAACGGTAGCCACAATTAACAAAGAAGTTAACAACTGACATTAACATAACCCACTAACACGCTCCTTAACACTTCCATTGTGAACCCAAAAGTTACTATGGCTAGCTAAAATTTTGGCCACCGACACTAACACACCATTTAACTAGTCCACTGTGAATGCCCTTAAGGAGTGTGTTAGTAGATTGTGTTAGTGTCAGTTGTTAACTTCTTTGTTAACTGTGGCTATTGTTTTAGCCAGCGAGAGAGAGAGAGAGAGGGGTGGCGTGGGGAAGTGCCTTGGGGTCGTTCGGGCAGATGTTCGTCCTGTCATTCCTCCAGATATCCGGCCGGTCGAACTGTTCAAGAAAAAAAAAAAATTTGCCATTGACCAGTTGACTGGCCGGTTGACCGACTGGACGTCCGGCCACTATAGCGATCCCGGTATTCCCTTGTTGTATTTGTTGTATCCGGACTTAGGTTCCGTGGTGGTGGTTGTTGTGTATATCTTGTTTACATCCTTTACTCTTTGCATTTGAGTCTTGGGTTGTGTTGGGAAGGTTTGAAACAGGTTGGTTAAACTTAGAAACCTAGACTAGATGCCCAGATTTTGGCCTGTCCGCTCGAGCGGAGATTTTGGCGCTCGAGCGGGGCCTTTGTTGTAGCTTGTCCGCTCGAGCGGGCGTTTTGACGCTCGAGCGGGATAATCAACCATCCAGTATCTCCTCTGTAGTGTTGTACGCTCGAGCGGTGGTTTGGACGCTCGAGCGGAGTTTGTGTGTTACGCTCGAGCAGGGAGTTGAACGCTCGAGCGGGGACCTGGTCCTGCAAAAGTACTGGAAGTGTGTATTCGCAGCTCGAGCGACGGATTGGACGCTCGAGGGGGTCTGTGAGTGACGCTCGAGCGGGGGTTTCCATGCTCGAGCGGGGCGACTAGTTTAAGACTCCGTGTTTTGACTTTTTAAAATCACTTTTTCACATCTCTTCTCTCTCTTACTTTCCCAAAAACTCCATTGTTGAGCCTCTCTCTCTAGAACCTTGCCTTCTCTCTAGTATTATCTAGTAGGAGTTGTTTGCTCACCTTTGGCCTTTACAAAAAAGTTGTTGATCGTCGAGGGCTATCTTTTGATTCAGGAAACTTGTGATTTGGACATTTTCGTTTTCATCTTTTTCTTCGTTGGGTATCAACTTTTGAGGTAGGGATTCCACTCTTTATGGTCTTTGACATAGATTTTTGGTTGTTTTGATAAAGTGTTGAAGTTGGGTAATTTTTGGACTTAGGGTTTCAAAATGGTAAAAGAGGGTTTTGTTATTTTGATTCTAAAAACGTGTATTTTGGTTTCAAAATGATGATATTGTTGTTGGTTGTTGATATTCGGACCATTGAGTTAATATTGAAAAAAAATGGGTAGAAAACCCTAATTCGTTGTATAGATTAATTGGTATAATTAATCTGGGAAATGTGTTGGTATTTGGAATTAAGTTGGGAATAATGAAATTGACTCATTATATTGTGAAACGGTGGAGTTTGATTTGTTAATTGCTCACTATTGAAAACATTGATATTTTATCTGTTGGAGCTTTTATTATCTGTTTAGAAATAATTGCTTGGGCTACCAGTGGAGGGTAGTCTTGATTGTTGTAGACAATGCATGATGATTAGGTAAACTAAAACTAATCAATTGGATGTGTCATAGAGTATGACGGTTGATAGAATACATTGATGTTGTGTATTAACTGATTGAGTATATGACCGATGTGTATATACGTTGTGTGTGTGTATGTGGGAGGAGATATGGGATGTACTCCACGGTTTAGGGGAAGATAGGGGATGGACCTCTAAACCGGATGTTGCTTGGGAGGAGATAGGGGATGGACTCCACTGATACAGCTCATATGCTTGTCAGTTAACGTGTTGACATAGCTTATATGCTTATCTATGGAAGTGTTGATACAACTCATATGCTTATCTTTGGAAGTGTTGATATAGCTAATATGCTTATCTGTTGAAATGTGGATACAGCTTGTATGCTTATCTGTCGAGATGTTGATACAACTAGTATGTTTATCTATTGTAAGATGAGAAATGGAAAACGAAATGAAACAGGAACCCAGTGGTTATGAATTGATTTATGGGAATTGAACATTTATCAATCGCTAATGTCTTAGTTATTGCCCATACTGTGTTTAGCATATCTCTACTGGGCGTTGGCTCACCCTATATGGGACATTATTTTCAGGTACAGGTAGCATGCCACCTCCAAGGACATAGCTTGGATGATGATGAGGGTTGAAGACTCTTTTTGTTTATTTTGTTTGTATTGCATGTATATCAAGCCAAGGGCTTATTCTGTACAAAGTCAGTACTCTTCTTTTGTGAAACCAAGTGTTGACTTTTAAAGCTGTAAGCCCATAGGGCATTTGCTTTTGTTGTTAACATGTAATACTGTTGTAAGAACTACTCTGATGAATAGAAATGGTTGATTTATCTTATATCAATGCATATTTAATAGATGGGTTTTATGTATTATTTGGGGCGTTACAACTTGGTATCAGAGCGTACCGGGTTCGAATACTTTGGGTACGTGGGAAGTTATTAGTATCACAATGGGTTTGTCTTGCTTATTGGGAGACTTAGATGTA
Organism: Camellia japonica; assembly: GCA_030407325.1. NCBI lineage: Eukaryota > Viridiplantae > Streptophyta > Magnoliopsida > Ericales > Theaceae > Camellia > Camellia japonica. The sequence continues at coordinate 7,316 of JAPPVO010006497.1, read as the reverse complement.
ATGTTATATGCTTATGTGATAACATGCTTATGTGACTATTTGGGTATGGGATTTAATTTCTAGGATATCGATTGGCTCCTTGGGTTTCTGTGAGTCTTGTTGGAAAAGCACTTGATCAATGCTGTTTCTAACCGGAACTCTAGTAATGCCTTGGGACTGTCATTATCCGAGAATGAAATTCGTAAGTGCTTATGTGTTTATGTGCTTACGTGGAGTGAATTACAGTTGTCCATGCATTAGGACGCGGGTGTTTAGTTTCAGCACATTTACGAATGTGCTAACGTCTTTATTACCTTTAATAGGATGTCAGGACGAGGTGGTAGGCGTGGTAGGCCTAGGAGGCAGGAGGTGCCTTTACCGGATGACGTTCCGGCAATGCAGGAGGGATTGGTCAGGCCAATGTGGCCGAGCCAGTGGGTCAGCAGGCTATGGGTGCCTTGGCCCGAGAGATAGCGGGAGCTTTGGGTATTCTCAGAGCTGAGCATCAGGTTGCAGAGGCAGGGCCTTCTTTCTTGAAGAGGGAATTTTTCCGGTCTAACCCGGACGAATTTGTTGGAGATCCGAAAGAGCCACTTAAGGCTGACGAGTGGCTGGAACAGATAGAGAAGACGTTCGAGATGCTTGGCATCGAGGACGGGGGTTTAAAGGTGACCTTGGCATCCTTCCAATTGAAGGGAGATGCGGGTCAATGGTGGAAGTACGAGAAAGGCAATGTGGGTGGTGCATTGGAGGCTTTTGTGACTGCCTTCCAGGAGAAGTTCTTATCTTCAGCTGCTAGGGAGAAGCTGAGGGATCAGTTTTGTCCGCTTAAACAGCAGGGTTCATCAGTGGCCGAGTTTGAGGCTACTTTTACTAGTCTGTCCAGGTTTGCACCTGAACTTGTGGCGTCCAAGGAACGCCGTTGCTTTGAATTTGAGCGGAAGTTGAGGCGTGGACTCAAGTTGAGGGTTGGAGGATCGTTTATTCAGGAGTATAGACGTTTGGTGAATGCTGCAGCTTATATGAAAATTATGATGCAGGAGGAGGATGAGGAGAAGCATGGCGGCTCCAAGAGGAGCCAAGAGGGCCAGGGTGATGGTAGGAGACAGAGGGGTTTCAACCCTCAGCAGTCTCAAGGGGGTTTGCCTAGATCGACCTTCCCAGTGCGAGTGCAGGTTCTGGGAGAGGTAGTCAGGGCGGCTTGACTTTTTGCATGTGGCTGCTGGGTCACAAGTCTTCGGTTTGCCCGCAGAAGGGAGGGGGTCAGCGAGCTGCTTCTTCTTCAGCTAGACCTCAGGGCCAGAGTCAGGGCAGGGGCCAGCCTTTGTCTTGCTACCAGTGTGGTCAGCCTAGGCACCTGAAGAGGTTTTGCCCACAGTTGAGTGCCACTTCAGGAGCGTCTGGTTCTAGGCAGACGCAGAGTTATCAGCCAGCTCAGTCTGTGCAGGCCTCGAGGGCCAACCCGGGAGCTTCGTCATCCCAGTCTGTGCAGCAGTCTTATGCTCCTAGAGGTGAGCAGGTGGATCAGGGGCCTACAGGGCGCGTGTATGCTGTTACCGCGCAGGACCTAGTACCGGCTCCGTCAGTAGTGAGAGGTACCTTTCTGTTTTGCAACTCGGTTGCTAGTGTGTTGATTGATACGGGTGCGTCCCATTCTTTTGTGTCTGCTGCATTTGCATCTGTGTTGGAGTTGGAGTTGGCATTATTAGCATCTCCTATATGTGTTGTATCGCCTGTTGGGGGCGAATTGATTTTGAAACATGGATGTAGAGGTTGTGATATAGAGGTCGCCAACCATAGGCTTCCTTTTCCTTTTGTAGTTATGCCCATGAAGGGTTTTGATGTTATTTTGGGTATGGACTGGCTATCGTCATACCGGGCAGTTATCGATTGCTACCGCCAGAGGGTTACGGTTAAACCTTGAGCGGGGAGTGTTTCCATTTCTTGGGGGATCGGGTTAGTAGTGTATTGCCACCGTCGTGTGACCAGCGAGGGTGGAGTGAGCTTAGTGGTCTACTTGCTAGCTTTATGAGTGGTGAGTGTGATGAGACCCAGATTGTATTGCCGAGGGTGGTTTGTGAGTATTCGGATATTTTTCCTGAGGATCTTGTTGGTTTGCCGCCTCACCGAGAGATAGAGTTCTCCATTGATTTAGTGCCCGGCACGGCGCCGATTTCTATGGCACCTTATCGTTTTGCCCCAGCCGAGTTGAGTAAGTTGAAGATTCAGCTCCAGGAATTGCTAGATAAGGGATTTGTTCGCCCTAGTGTTTCACCGTGGCGAGCACCGGCCCTCTTTGCTAAAAAGAAAGATGGCGCCTTGAGATTGTGTATTGACTACCGAAAGTTGAATCGGGCTACGGTTAAGAATAAGTACCCTATGCCCCGTATAGATGATCTGTTTGACCAGTTTAAGGGTTCCCGTTGTTTCTCTAAGATAAACTTGAGATCGGGTTACCACCAGTTGAGGGTCAGAGAGGAGGATATTCCGAAGACGGCATTCCGTACACGGTATGGCCATTATGAGTTTCTGGTGATGCCATTTGGGCTTACCAATGCACCGGCAGTCTTTATGGATTTGATGAACCGGATCTTCTGGGAATTCTTAGATCGATTTGTGGTCGTTTTCGTGGACGACATTCTAATCTATTCGCCTTCTGAGAAGGAACATGAGGAACACTTGAGAGTGGTGCTTGAATTGCTTAGAAACCATAGGTTGTATGCCAAGTTTGGGAAATGTGAGTTCTGGCTAGGAGAGGTCAAATTCTTAGGCCACGTAGTATCCGGGGAAGGGGTGTCTGTTGATACATCCAAGGTAGAGGCAGTGCAAGATTGGGCACAGCCTAAGAGTGTTTTTGAGATCCGCAGTTTTCTGGGATTAGCTGGGTATTACCGCCGGTTTGTGAAGGACTTCTCCAGGCTAGCTTCGCCGTTGACTAGGTTGACACGGAAAGGGGTCAAGTTTATGTGGAGTGAGACTTGTGAAAAGTTGTTCCAAGAGTTGAAGGTTAGGTTGACCACCGCTCCGATGTTGATTATTCTGGAGAGAGGTTTGGGTTATGCAGTTTATTGTGATGCCTCACGAGAGGGTTTGGGTTGTGTGTTAATGCAAAAGGGGAAAGTGGTAGCTTATGGTTCACGTCAGTTGAAAATACACGAGAAGAATTACCTTACGCATGATCTTGAGTTAGCAGCCGTGATCTTTGCCTTGAAAATCTGGAGGCACTACCTTTATGGCGAGAGGTTCAAGGTATTCTCGGACCACAAGAGTTTGAAGTATCTGTTTACACAAAGGGACTTGAATCTGAGGCAGAGAAGGTGGATGGAGTTCATTGAGGACTACAATTTTGAGTTGCACTATCACCCGGGAAGGGCCAATGTTGTGGCCGATGCACTTAGTAGAAAATCCTTTAGTGATGTAGCTTGTATAGCCATCTGGGAGTGGGGGATGTTGGGTGCACTTGGTGAGTTTGATTTGCTTCTAGGCGAATCCGTTGAGGCTGCGGCCTTGTTTTCTGTTGTTGCACAGCCTACACTTGTGACTGAGTGTTAGAGGCACAGAGAGGTGACCTTGAGGTAGAATCCCTCCGAGAGAAGATCTCCAGTGGGAAGGTCGAGAAGGGTTTGACGGTGTATCCCGACTAGAGTGTGAGATACCGAGACCATTTGTTTGTGCTGGAGTCTTGCCGAGAGGAAGTACTCCGAGAGTTTCACCATTCATGCCTTGCGGTGCATCCGAGAGGCACTTGCCCTTGGTAAAGTTTTCCTACAACAATAGTTTTTAGTCTAGCATCGGTATGGCACCGTTTGAGGCCTTGTATGGCCGACCGTGTAGGTCTCCAGTTTGTTGGGCCGAGGTGGGTGACGCACCTTTGTTGGGTCCGGAGTTGGTTAGGGAGACGACGGAGAAAGTTGAGCTTATCCGTAGGAGGCTTGTCACAGCCCAGAGTCGCCAAAAGAGTTATGCTGACTGTAGGAGGAGGCCTTTGGCGTTTGAGGTAGGTGATCATGTTTTCTTAAAAATATCACCTAGGCGAGGTTTGATGAGGTTCGGGAAGAGTGAGAAGTTATCCCCTCGGTTTATCGGTCCCTTTGAGATCCTTGAGAGGATTGGGGAAGTTGCTTATCGTTTGGCTTTGCCACCACAGTTGTCCGGGGTTCATGACATGTTTCATGTTAGTATGCTTCGGAAGTACGAACCGGATCCATCCCACGTGTTGGATTGGACCGATTTAGAGGTAGATGAGGATGCCTCGTATGAAGAGAGGCCGGTTCGGGTCTTGGATAGACGGGATCAAGTCTTGTGAGGCAAGACCATTCCCTTGGTAAAGGTTTTGTGGAAGCATCACGGAGTGGAGGAAGCCACTTAGGAACGTGAGTTGGAAGTTCGTGAGAAATATCCGGACATGTTTGTTGATGTGTAATCATGTAATAAATTTTGTAATAATATTGAACTTTAAGAGCATTGTATATGTCTTAAGTTGTAAAACATTGTAAATGTTTTGGTTAATGGAAGTTGTTTTAACATTGTGTATGTTAAATAAATTGTGGGATTGCAAGCATGATAATAATGTTGCATGTGTTATGAAATTGTGGAAAATGAGTTGAAATTGGTAAATTTCAAGGAATGCATGTTGATAATGCAGGTTGTTTGGTATAATGTGAAATGCCTCTTGAAAAGAGTTGGGATTGACCGGCAATGGGTCGGATTATTTAATATTATGTTGTAATATTATGGGAAATGGAGAAAACTTGTTTTGAAAACTTGTATTAAATTTCGGGGACGAAATTCTTTAAGGGGGGAGGTTATGGCGATCCCGGTATTCCCTTGCTGTATTGTTGTATCCAGACTTAGGTTCCGTGGTGGTGGTTGTTGTGTATATCTTGTTTACATCCTTTACTCTTGCATTTGAGTCTTGGGTTGTGTTGGGAAGGTTGAAACAGGTTGGTTAAACTTAGAAACCTAGACTAGATGCCCAGATTTTGGCCTGTACGCTCGAGCGGAGATTTTGGCGCTCGAGCGGGGCCTTTGTTGTAGCTTGTCCGCTCGAGCGGGGGTTTTGATGCTCGAGCGGGATAATCAACCATCTAGTATCTCCTCTGTAGTGTTGTACGCTCGCGCGGTGGTTTGGACGCTCGAGCGAGAGTTTGTATGTTACGCTCGAGCGGGGACCTGGTCCTGCAAAAGTATTGGAAGTGTGTATTCGCAGCTCGAGCGGCGGATTGGACGCTCGAGCGGGGGTCTGTGAGTGACGCTCGAGCGGGGGTTTCCACGCTCGAGCGGGGCGACTGGTTTAAGACTCCGTGTTTTGACTTTTTAAAATCACTTTTTCACATCTCTTCTCTCTCTTACTTTTCCAAAAACTCCATTGTTGAGCCTCTCTCTCTAAAACCTTGCCTTCTCTCTAGGTATTGATCTAGTAGGAGTTGTTTGCTTACCTTTGGCCTTTACAAAAAAGTTGTTGATCGTCGAGGGTTATCTTTTGATCCGGGAAACTTGTGATTTGGAGCATTTTCATTTTCATCTTCTTCTTTGTTGGGTGTCAACTTTTGAGGTAGAGATTCCTACTCACTCTTATGGTCTTTGACATAGATTTTTGGTTGTTTCGATAAAGTGTTGAAGTTGGGTAATTTTTGGACTTAGGGTTTCAAAATGGTAAAAGAGGGTTTTGTTATTTTGATTCTAAAAACGTGTTTTGGTTTCAAAATGATGATATTGTTGTTGGTTGTTGATATTTGGACCATTGGGGTTAATATTGAAAAAAAAGGGGTAGAAAACCCTAATTTGTTGTATAGATTAATTGGTATAATTAATCTGGGAAATGTGTTGGTATTTGGAATTAAGTTGGGAATAATGAAATTGACTCATTATATTGTGAAACGGTGGAGTTTGATTTGTTAATTGCTCACTATTGAAAACATTGATATTTTATCTGTTGGAGCTTTTATTATCTGTTTAGAAATAATTGCTTGGGCTACCAGTGGAGGGTAGTCTTGATTGTTGTAGACAATGCATGATGATTAGGTAAACTAAAACTAATCAATTAGATGTGTCATAGAGTATGACGGTTGATAGAATACATTGATGTTATGTATTAACTGATTGAGTATATGACCGATGTGTATATACGTTGTGTGTGTGTATGTGAGAGGAGATATGGGATGTACTCCACGGTTTAGGGAAAGATAGGGGATGGACCTCTAAACCGGATATTGCTTGGGAGGAGATAGGGGATGGACTCCACTGATACAGCTCATATGCTTGTCAGTTAACGTGTTGACATAGCTTATATGCTTATCTATGGAAGTGTTGATACAGCTCATATGCTTATCTTTGGAAGTGTTGATATAGCTAATATGCTTATCTGTTGAAATGTGGATACAGCTTGTATGCTTATCTGTCGAGATGTTGATACAACTAGTATGTTTATCTATTGTAAGATGAGAAATGGAAAACGAAATGAAACATGAACCCAGTGGTTATGAATTGATTTATGGGAATTGAACATTTATCAACCGCTAATGTCTTAGTTATTGCCCATACTGTGTTTAGCATATCTCTACTGGGCGTTGGCTCACCCTATATGGGACATTATTTTCAGGTACAGGTAGCATGCCACCTCCAAGGACATAGCTTGGATGATGATGAGGGTTGAAGACCCATTTTGTTTATTTTGTTTGTATTGCATCTATATCAAGCCAAGGGCTTATTTTGTACAGAGTCAGTACTCTTCTTTTGTGAAACCAAGTGTTGACTTGGAAAGCTGTAAGCCCATAAGGCATTTGCTTTTGTTGTTAACATGTAATACTGTTGTAAGAACTACTCTGATGAATAGAAATGGTTGATTTATCTTATATCAATGCATGTTTAATAGATGGGTTTTATGTATTATTTTGAGGGCGTTACAGCCACCATTCTCATTTCCCAGCTTCTGCAATCTACATATATATATATATTCTTTAACATACCTCTTAACATACACTTTAACACACCTCTTAACTCACACCTTAATACATCCATTGCACCACCACTCACTCTCTAAAATTAATAAACTCTTAACACATCTTAACACACATTTTTAGATCTTATTTTTATTATTTTTTTATCATATAACGTTTTAACAAATAATTTTAATCAACCCATTGTGGATTAAAAGTGAAGGACTTTTCTTAAGTGTGCCTTGTATATGGTATGCAAGGCATTTACGCCCTTTCTACTTTGCATTTACACCTTCTATGTATTGGGTTATACGACATTTTCTTGAAAGTTTACACATTGGTGACCTGCTAAACGGGTCCTTTGTAGGTAAATTAATTAAATAATGTGAAAATTTTTCA
>JAPPVO010006496.1:0-36873 GCA_030407325.1 Camellia japonica | reverse complement strand
GGGTGTTCTTTATTATCTTTTCTCGGCGGCGTCTTATTCTTAGGTAATATACCCAACCATCTTCATTCTGGCCAAGGGAGTATTGGTGGAATAGTTCGGCTAAACCGAGGTTAAGGCCAAGCCGGCGGTTTAGCTCGACGATGCCGTTTATTATCCTATATGAATTGGTGCTAAGCTGGGTAGGGCAAAGTCTGGTTTGTTTGAGGAACTCACAGAGAAGAGGCTGTACAGGGAATCGGAGTCCGGTTTCTACGATAGAAAGAAGGGTGAAGGGAATGAAGCCCGGTTTTCCCAGGGAGTGGTGTCTAGTTCGGCTAAACTAAGATAGACATCATCAGGGATATGGTAGTCCCTTCAGAACTTGGCCATAGCCCCTGGAGAGTTTACTAAAAACCTATATTTACCCATGTGGTCTTAAGTTATGTATAAATTAACTGGAGTACTGGCTTAGTGGTGAGATGATGCTGAGTATCTCGGTTGAGCGATCAAGGGAGTGCCTGGCCAACCTAAGTCTGCAAAGTGAAAAAGAAAGGTGTTAAGCACAGATCGTTGGACCGTGCTAAAAGAAATAAAGGCAAAATAAATGAAGTCCTAGCTCGGCTACGTGGGATACTATCCGTCCTTAGCTCAGTTGAAGCGAAGGACTTTAGCCTGGTTAAGCTATAAGGGGTTCGTATCCGGTTGAAGCTTAGGGTGCAACATTCTTAGTTCGGTTTTGACTAAGTTAGAGAGCTGGTTTGGCTCCCTTATAGCACGGTCGTTGGTAAAGGCTTCCTAGTGCGGTAGTGTGCAAACCTAATACAGCTCGCTAGCCCGGCTAAATGATACAGAAGGTTCTTAAACTGATTGCAACTACAGGTATGGCGTGAAGTTTTAGTCCGATTGTTAGAAGAGTTATCTAGTTTGGCTAGGCTTGCACCTATTACAAACAAGATTCTAGTTCGGTTGGAGTATTTTTTTGGATCAAAAGTATCATTTCTTAGATTTTCGTGAATCTAGTGGTTCTATTACATGGTTTTTAGTGGTTATTTCTTAGAAAACTGGAAACCAAAACAGTGTGTTTTGAGAAACATGCAATAATGGGCTACATACTACAAAAAATAAAACAAAGGGCAGAGATTCAGTTACTTACCACTACGAAATGGAAGATCAGAGATTGGAACAGCAAGGGTGTTGGCCAAAAATGCAAAGCTTCGCAGATACAGCGAACATGGGAGAAGAAACTCAGAAGGTGGAGAGAGAAGATGAATAGTAGTAGTGGTGGGTTCAAAACCTAGGGTTTTTGTATAAAGGTATATGAAAAAGGCGGGGTTGTTCAAATTTTTCGGAGTACGAAGACGGCATGACAGCTACGCTGGGCCAATGAGAGCTAGCCACGTGTCCATAGAATAGAAAGTGATTCAGTTACAGTGACTGAAAAGACGTTGTGACCGGACAGATTAGTAGCCCGGTATGAATTCAGCTCGGTTGAAGACCATTTTTTAGCTTGGCAGACTGAAAGGTAATCCCAATCATGCTACGCAGATGGAATTAAGGGGCAATTGAGAGGGAGTTTTATATGTGCATTAGGGCCGAGCTAGGCCCAGGCGTAGTAATGGGCCGTTTTGTGGGCCGAGGTAAAAAGGGCTTTGTGAAGTGGACCATGGTGTTAGTGTTTAGCTCGGTCCAGGCAGTTACAGTCACCGCGGTCGGGATGGTGGGCTCCTTAAGCTAGACCTCGCCTCTTTTAGCTCGGTCAAGACTTGCTGCAGATTAGCCCGATCCAAATAGGTGAAAACCGAGGTACAAGTGAAACATGAGCCGAGATACGTGTTGCATATAAGGCGCCGGGATAAGTATGAAAGAGCTCGATCATACTATTGTCCAAACTGAGGTAAAACCATCTCACTTGGTTTAAGTGGTGAGGGGGGTGTTGAAGGATAAGCATTATCTTTCAAGAGTGTGATTCCTAGGAGGACTCTACATGGAGGAATAAGAGTCCTACTAGGATTGTGCCACACGGAACCTATAAAAGCTCATAACAGAACCTATGGAAGAGGTAACACAACTTTGATTCTCGAATATACAGAGCTTTTGTCTATTTGTCTATTTTGCTAACTTAGGCATCAGAGAGGTATCCGGCACACACCCGCCGACTAGCTCACGTTTGTGTTTTCAGGGAGTAAAGCGACGACATTTGGAGGAGCGCAGACTTGATCAATAGGATTATACGAGAAGATTATTTCGTGCTCGTACAAGTCTATATTGTGCTATTTCTTCGAGGCGTTACACTTAAGCCTTGGAACTTGTTGCACAAGAGACTTTATTTTGTAATTTGTTCTTTACTTCTATTTGTCTCACAAGCTATAGATTTATACCTTAGAGAACATTGAATATGTATTGTATGAGGACACCTTTTTATATCTCTCGTATATCAAGAAATACAAGTTTACAGATTTTACTAGTATAATGATGTCAGGAGTTTAATGATTATTTAACTGAAAATGATTAAATCAGGATCTTTATATGTTAATTATTTGGGGACACTACAAAAATTAAACAACAAATAATACACACCAGCTACTGCTCTACAATCCCAAAAAATAAGAATAAAAATTAAACAACAAATAATGCACACCAGCCAATACTTTGCCATTTCAAAAAATAAAAATAAAATTAAAGTCAAACCTTATAAAATAAAATAAAAAAATTCGAACAATAAATGAGTCAAAATATGTATTTTTACAAAGAGTGGGTTGTAGCTAGCATTTCTTTGAAATTCATTCTTGTGAAATCCATATTTTTTTCAACCCAATCCTACAAAAGTTCACATGTTCGTTAAATATTATATTTGAAAGTTTGAGAAATAAGCTTATTAAGTAAATGTACCCTTTACTAAAAATTGCTTGGATCCACAAGTAACATAACAAAACTTTAGAATAAACAATATTTATGATAGAATCTGGGCCATCTTTTGGAAGAAGAATAATTATATGATCAAAAGATGTGCATTTAGATAGCGCCACATATAATTGCCCAACTAAACATTGGAGTGCGCAAATCAACCCCAATAAATTTCATAAATTATCTTGAGATTTATTAATGGTTAGGGCGTATGCCAATTGAATGGGGAATTGACGTCTTGTCATTTGGAAAGACATTTCTGAAGAAGACGTGTCAAGGACATTCTTGACATGAATGCCAAATTACCAAATTTTTTCCCAATTAAAATTTGAGCTTCAATTATGCAAGTGTTGCAATTAGTAACCATCAATCTTGTACCATTATATAGTCCATCATTGGGTGTAACGTTTCTTAACAATATTATAGGATAACCCACTTTCAACTCTATCTTAAACGTTGGTAGGCCAAGAAGACCTAATGAATTTAAATACTCATTAGGTATTCTATTTGTAATGCTTGGATTAATTTCATCGTTTTCAGACATTTTATCTACAACAAGATAAATATAGATGTTTCTTGAAAAAAATATTCAATTCAACAATATTGATAGTACTTACATCATCATTTTGAGCATAAAGAATTATACATTCAGTTAAAAAGGTTGGGATCGATTTATCTACCACATCCAATTGTGGATAAATTGTAGAGATTATTTGCTTCACGTCTTGACATTTGTGTATTATTCATGAAACATTAATGATTTTTTGTGGATTGGTCCTAATCTACAAATAAATAAATAAATAAATAAATAAAAGTAAAATCAATCATAGCATAATAGTGCCTACGCATTTCATCAAATCAAAAGCTTCATTTAATAAAAGAAATGTTTGAAGGTGTATTACCTCCATCAGGAATTTTCCAAAATTAACATTTCCACTGTCCTCGTAATTCAAGCGCATGTTCAATTCTACAGACAAAACATGTACATCTTTCCACAAAACAGAGTGTCTCAATGATACATTAACAATTTATTCAATGACTCCTTTGGTTGTAACTGGTAAAATTTGTGGAAAGTCTCCACCAAGAACAATAGTGATACCTCCAAATGGCTTTCCACTATCACAAATATCTCGAAGGGTACAATCAACCGCTTCAACACAATATCTATGTTGCATAAGAACTTCATCTCAGATTATAAGTTTTGTTTTTATAAATAAGTCAGCCTGTAACGATTGCTTGCTAAACCCACAAATTGAATTTTTTAGGACATTCAATGGAATGCAAAATGTTGAATGTGCAGCTCGGCCTCTTACCAATAACAATGATGCAATTCCAGATGAAACCACACTAATAATAATATGGCCAAGACTATGACATTTTAATGCAACCAAAAATTGGTTATGTTTGAGAATTTAAATGTTTTTTTAAGTTTATTATAATCCTAGTGTTATGAAAATAGAGAAAGAAGAGAAAAGAGAAACTCTATATTGAATTGAATGAATAATACAATAGGAGAAGCCTGTATATATAGGAAGAAAGGAAACCTAGATAGGTACATAAAAGATAGAGATAAGTATAGAAAGAGATAGAGTTAGAGAGAGATACAATACAAATAGATAAGATACATCTATAATAATATACAGCTAACACCCCCCCTCAAGCTCAAGGTGGTAAGTCAGCTATCAATTTGAGCTTGGAGAGGAGATCAAAGAAGCGGCCTGGAAGATAAGCTTTGGTGAAGAGGTCGGCGGTCTGATCAGCAGAGGTAACAAAGAGAAGACGAACATGGCCACTAGTAACATGCTGTCGGATGAAGTGGCAATCGATCTCAATATGCTTGGTGCAATCATGGAAGACATCGTTATGGGCAATCTGAATAGCACTTTGATTGTCACAATAAAGATTAGTGGCAGCTGAATGAGAAACACCCATATCAGAAAGAAGCCAACGAAGCCACACAAGCTCCTGAGTAGTGTCTGCAAGAGCACAATACTCAGCCTCAGTACTAGAACGAGCAACAAGGGTTTGCTTCTTGCTACGCCAGGAAATGAGAGAGTTGCCCAAGAAGAAGCAGAACCCAGTAGTGGAACGACGATCAGTAGGATCCCTTGCCTAATCGGCATCAGAAAGGCATGCAGCTGTAGAGAAGAATGAGGGGAATAGTGAAGACCATGAAACAAAGTTCCTTTGAGATAGCGCAAAATGCGAACTAGAGCAGCATAGTGTGGAGAGCGAGGAGCAATCATAAATTGACTGACAATGTGAACAGCATAAGCAATATCTGGACGAGTAACTGTGAGATAGACAAGACTACCAACTAGCTGACGATATAAAGTTGCATCTGACAATAGGGAGCCGTAAGAGGTGTAAGACGAGTCTGAGGATCAACTGGAGTAGTGACAATCTTGCAATTGGTAAGGCTAGCACGAGCCAAAAGATCAGAAGTATACTTGGCCTGGGTAAGAAAATAACCAGAGGAATCTTGAGAAATTTCCAAGCCAAGGAAGTAGCTAAGTGCACCCAAATCCTTCATCTCAAACTAGCGATGGAGAAACTGTTTGAGACTAGAAATACCCATTGTGTCATCTCCAGTGATAATCATATCATCCACATAGAGGAGAATGAGAATAGTACCGCTCTCCGTCTTACGGATAAACAAGGCAGAATCATGGGCACTGGAAGAAAAACCAAAGTCACGAATGGTAGAGCTGAACTTGGCAAACCAGGCACGTGGAGCTTGTTTCAAACCATGTAAAGCACGGCGGAGTTTGCAAACCTTGTTTGAGGAAACAGAAGAACCAGGAGGGGGTTGCATATAAACTTCCTCAGTGAGATCACCATTGAGAAATGCATTCTTGACATCCATCTGAGAAAGGTGCCAGCGGCGAGCAGCAGCAACGGCAAGTAAGCTGCGAACTGAAGTAAGACGGCAACATAGCAAATGTTTCCTCATAGTCAATCCCATATTCTTGACTAAATCCCTGGGCGACAAGGCGAGCTTTGTAACGCTCAACGGAACCATCAGAATGAGTTTTGATCTTGTAAACCCATTTGCAACTAACAGTATGCTTGCCAGGAGGAAGATCAACCACATCCCAGGCATGAGTTTGATCGAAAGCCTGCAGTTCATCAGTCATAGCTTGTTGCCAAAGAGGGTTAGAAGAAGCTTCTTGATAAGAAGTAGGTTCATGAGTGCAAAAGGCAGTGGAACCAACAATATAATCACAGAGAAGAACAGAATGTTGCCTTACCCGTGTAGAATGACGCTCAGGTGGAAGAGGAACCTTAATGGAAATAGGTTCCGGAGGAACCTCCACCGGGCTGGAGAAGGCGTAGAGCCATCAGCTGACACAGGATCCTCAGGATGGACGATAGGCGCAGGCGGCTGTGGAAGCATGGGGCCAAAATCTGCATCAAAGTCATCAGAAAATAGATCTATAGAAATATCAGTGAAGACCGATGAGTGCATGTGGTAGGTGAAACTTGGAAAGAGTGGAGAACATTTTGTGTTCCCAGAAGACCACATGACGAGAAATACGAAGACGCTTGGAGATAGGATCCCAACAACAATACCCTTTATGTTCTATACTATAGCCCAGAAAACAACAAAGACGAGAACGAGGTTCTAGTTTAGTGTGTTCATGACGCTGAAGGAGAACAAAACAAGCAGAACCAAAAACTTTAAGAGTGGTATAATCAGGAGGAGAACCATACAAGCGCTCGTAAGGAGTTGTGTTAGCTATTACAGGGGGTAGGGACTCGATTGATGGTGTGGATGGCAGTGAGGGCAGCTTCCCCCAAAAATTTTTCAGGACAAGAAGAAGAAAGGAGAAGAGCCCGAGTAGTGTCTAGAATATGACGGTGCTTTCTTTCGGCTTGTCCATTTTATTGGGAAGTGCCTGCACAAGATCGATGAGAAAAAGTACCATGAGCCCGAAGAAAAGAAAGAAAATCAGAATCCAAGTACTCCTTAGCATTATCAGAACGAAAAAGTTTAATAGTACGAGAAAACTGAGTGCGGACCATAGCAGAGAAATCATAGTAAATCTGTTTAAGTTTAGAGCGATTTTTGAGAAGAAAAAGCCAAGTATAGCGAGAAAAATCATCAACAAAAATCACAAAATATCTAGACCCCCCCATGGTAGGTGTGGGGGAAGGTCCCCAAATATCTGAATGCACAAGATCAAAAGGAGCAGTAGAAATAGAATTACTTTTATTAAAAGGTAATGCAGGTTGTTTAGCAATTTGACAAGATAAACAATCGACATCGTCAAGACAGACACGACCTAACTGACCACTAGAAACTAAATTTTTCAAACGACTAAAAGAGACATGTCCTAAGCGACAATGCCAAAGATGAAAAGAAGACATAGTAGATGCAACAGCAACAGTAGATGATTTGTGCGAACTGCGAAGATGGATAAGCTCGAACAAATGTCCATGCTTACGGCCTATCCCAAGAATCTGTCTCGTCTGAGGGTCCTGCACCAAACAACCATTAGCGAAAAGGTAATAATTAGACCAAGTTCACATAACTGACCAACAGAGATAAGGTTCATTTTAAGAGAAGGAATATGGTAAGCATCAGAAAGAGACACAGTGGAAGTAGAGATTTGACCAATATGACTGACAGGCATATGAAAACCATCAGCAGTGTGTGTAGTGGGAGCAGAAGAGGATTGATGACAAAGAAGAAAATAGAGTGGAGTCAGAAGTCATGTGATTACAGCATGCGGAATCAAAATACCATGAAGAGTTACCTGAGGTTACTAAAAGAGCAGTAGAAGGAGGAGTACCCGATTTGTTGAGCACTTGGTGGATAATGGACTCAACATCATCCATAGAGAAGGAAGGAGCAGAAGAACCTCAGAGGCAACAGTAGCAGAGCGAGAACCGTGGTTAGATTTGGACTGAGACCCAGAACGAGAAGCCCCTTTCTTAGATGAAGTAGTGGAGGGAGCTCGAGGACAATTGCTTTGGAGATGGCCCGGAGCAGTCTTGTGACAAGACAAGCATTCGTGAACCTGGCAATGAACAAGAGAATGATTGGCTAGCAGGCCTCGGTTGCGACAATAACTGCATATGAGTGGCTGTGAAGATGATGAACTCTGAGAAGATGGCGTAGCAAGAACAGAATCCATGTCGTGAGATCTGAGACTCCCAAAACGAGTCTCCTCTGATAGGAGCTCAGTAATGGCTTGCTCTAAAGTGGGCAAGGGCAAACGATGAAGCAAAGAAGCACGCACGGGCTCAAAAGTGCTATGAAGAGCCATAAGAAACTGTAATAGTCGCTGATGATTTCGATAAGTAAT
Organism: Camellia japonica; assembly: GCA_030407325.1. Taxonomy (NCBI): domain Eukaryota; kingdom Viridiplantae; phylum Streptophyta; class Magnoliopsida; order Ericales; family Theaceae; genus Camellia; species Camellia japonica. The sequence continues at coordinate 28,678 of JAPPVO010006496.1, read as the reverse complement.
AAATAGCTGTGCATCATCAGAATGAGCCCATGGAGGTTCAGAAGAAGCGAGCTGGTCCCAAACGGACGACATTTGGGAGAGGAAGGCATTGAGAGACTGACCGGTGCCTGGCGCATGTGATGAAGAGTCTACAACAGTTGATATTGATGAGCATGGCCAGTGGTCTGATAACGTTCCTTCAAAAAATCCCAAATTGCTTTGGCAGGAGAGGCAAGGGTCATCGTCCTGAAAGCGTCCAAATTGAAGGTTGATAGAAGGAATTGAGGTAGCCCGGAACCATGTGATAATTTGATAATTCTTACTTTCCCATTCGTCAAGATGATCATCGAATGCAGAGTCCGTCTCATCCTCCTTCTGGTTGGGTTTGGAAAGAGTACCAGTAATAATCCGCCAAAGGCTTTCCCTTTAATGAAGCTAAAGAGAGCTTGGGCCCAACTAACATAATTAGACCCATCAAGTATAACGGATACAGATTGGATGTTGTCAGTACGATCCATAATTGCCAAAACGGAGGTCACCAACAGATTTAGAAGCCCAAAAAACCTTAAGAACAAGTAGGGCTGACGTCAGCACTGTGCTGTGATGATGTCAGCAGCCAGCCAGGAGCTGAGAGAGGCTGACGTCAGCGGCTAAATAGGGCTTGACGTCAGCGGCTAAACCAAACAAGGCACGCGGCTGAGAGAAGCCGTGCGGAAGCCGGGGGAAGATCGGCTGAGGCGGAAGCCGAAGGGAAATCGGCTGAGGCGGAAGCCGAAGACGAATCGGCTGAGACAAAAGCCGAGGACAGAGCGGCTGAGGTGGAAGCCGATGGGCGAGCCGAGGCTGATGCGGAAGCTGAAGGGCAGAAGCCGAGGGAAGCCGGCTGAGACGACGCGTGTGGGAGCGTGTCGAGAGTGGAACTGAAGGAATCCGACGCGCCGGTCTTTGGGTGGCGCGTGACGGCGCGTGTAATCTCCGATGGTGGTGATTCTGGTGGCATTTGCTTCATCTTGAAGAGGCAAAGAGTTTGGTATAGTTCAAATGTTGAAATAGAGATGAACTAGATACGCAGAAGCCAGCAGAAACCAATCGGGGAAAAAAAAAAAAAATGAGGCTAGGAGAGAACCTAGGCTTTGATACCATGTTATGAAAATAGAGAAAGAAGAGAAAAGAGAAACTCTATATTGAATTGAGTGAATAATACAATAGGAGAAGCCTGTATATATAGGCAGAAAGGAAACCTAGATAGGTACAGAAAAGATAGAGATAAGTATAGAAAGAGATAGAGTTAGAGAGAGATACAATACAAATAGATAAGATACATCTATAATAATATACAGCTAACACCTAGACTTCAAGAAGTCAAATTTTTATGAAGGTATATTTGATGAAAAATTTTGTTAAGAAAATAAAAGAAAATTGGGGTTGGGAAGATGGCATATATATATATATATATATATTCTTCGTGCGCCAAGGATGCCTACCTTTCTTCCCTCCAAAATTGTAAGGTTTGTAGGATTAATCTATAAGTAATTAATTGTTTTTCCTTTGTCAAGCAAACAATAATTGTTTCTTTTCTCTTGCATTGGTTTCTTGACCGACCAAAAAAAGTAAGAAAAATACTAGTCTTACAAAAAATGAAAATATAAGTAATTGTTTTTCCTCACATTCTTCTCTATTTTTTTATTTTTATATTTCTTTTATCCTCTTCAAAAAACATCAATGTTTAAGAGTTTGAAAATGTAGCCGCCCAAAAATCTATAACAAGGAGAGAGAGAGAGAGAGAGAGAGAGAGAGCTCTCCAAGTAGCACTTGTTTTTTAGTTCCCCAAAAAAAAAAGGAACACTTGTCCCCCTAAAAATAAAATAATATATATATAAAGAGTTTATTGCATTTTTGAAAGTTTGGAAGTTTGATATGACGAAAAACATAATGAAAAATATTTTACGTAGCAAACAGAAAACAAATTTATTTGAACATAAAGTTTCTACTTTTGTAAGGAAATATTGCAGTCAACCAATCTGAGGTACTCAATAGAACAAGTCTATCACAAGGAACAGATAAACACCTACTTGCTTCAAGCAAGCTTCCACACCAACTTTTGAACTATAGAAGACAATTACTCACTAAATTATGTTTTCTTTTTCTTTTTCTTTTCTTTTTGGTAAGCCCTACAATATACAAATATTCAAAAGGAAGTGTCCTTGAAGGCCACCTGCAATTCTAGGAATAGATCACAAGATGTATCCCAAAGTTCCTTCGCAAGTTTGGTGTCGTAAGAAAGTGCAGAAGAATTAACGGTCCTACCGTTTCCTCCAAAAAAGTAAACTCCTGATATCTCCTGAAATCAACAAAGTAACGAGCTTAATTCCCATCAATTGACTTGTATTAAAAATAAAAAAAAAAAAAAAACACTTTCACATTCCAAAGATGAACATATCAACACTCAGCATAATTCAAGAACTGCTGTAGCAAATGATTCCAAATTTCCATTGATATACCAAAAGAAAGAACTTTGTAGACATCTCATCGAGCCCCAATCCAAAAATATTCATTTTTCAAACTTTAGCTTGTGTACAAATCTAGCCGGTCATTCCAAGATCCATGCAAATTCTATTAGATTAGATTTGGGTTGGGTTGGGTTTAAGGTATTAAAATCAGCAGCATTTTCTTATAAGAGTGCAGTTAGAAAATATCTGTAATATAATTCTAATTAATCAAACACCTCGAGGTGGGTTCTAATTTTGGAAAAACAGAATTTTTCCTAAACTTTAGTCTAATTTTTAGGTAGGACCCATGCGCCGAATTTCGCGGGTCAAAGTGGTAACGCGTTCTATGCCGCGTTGTGATTCACGTGGTATATTTGGTTGCTCAAAACCATTATCGGGTGAATGGAAAATTGAAGCCAAAGTGAGCTCCATAGAAATGGAGTTTTTGGTGGAAATTCCTAAAAGTTTGGTTTAAGGCTTGTCCCACATTGATTTGGTGGAAAACTTTGAATGGGTTTATAAGGCTTGGAGTTAGAACTTGGGGTAGGCCCTAAGGGGCAACCGAGTTTTGTAGAAAGGGAGGTTATGGACAAAATGGGCTAGACCCATTGGACACAAAAATTACCCCCCCGCCGTCCGTCAGGTCGGTCGAGTGGGCTAGACTGGGCTTAGGCGTGGATGCGTGGTGTGAGGTTGGGTTGGGCTTGTCCGGCCCAATGCTTATCTTTTTGGGCCAAAAACATTTACATTTTGGATTTTTCTAAAATTAAATTCGTAACTTTTTTGAATTTGAATTTTGGAAAAATTCCGAAATGGTGTCCAGATTATTCTTACACCCAAACAGGTCCATTTCTGTCTTGTATAAACCGAACAGATTCGATTATCTATTCAAAATTCAAACTGAACAAGTTGAATCTGTTCAAATAGTGCCGAACAGGTATTGTATCTATTCAAAACAGATTTGCTACCTGTTGGATTCAAATTGAAAAACCACCAAGTCATCTATAAATAGACTAACCCTCATTTGATGTATTTATTCACAATTTTCGTACTTCTCCTCTACAAATGATCTTTGCATTTTGCTACATTAAATTTCTGTAAGAAAAAATGTATACACTAAGTGTGTTCGTTGTGCGAATAAGTTGTAGTGTTGCATTTATTCATTGTTGATCATTTTATCCTTGGAGATAGACGTCCAAAAATCTAAAAGCACCGTGGAGAGGACAAATCTATCTTAAGGACACAGTGTATAACACTAGACTTGATCAGATTATTGTTCAAGAAATTAATCAAGTAAGTTGTTCAATCAGATTTTGATTTTGTTTTGTAACAAAATAAAAATATATTTTTTTATTTATTTTTATTTATTGGTTTGATTTTTGTAATCAAACAATCTCTCTCCTTTCCTATTTTTCTTTTTGTATTCTGTTTGTAGTTTAGTACACAAACAGAATTTATTTATTTAAATAAAGTGAAGATTGTCCAACAATCTTAAGACAGACTAATTTTTGGTGTCTTCATTGTATTTAATTTTCTGTGTTTTCATAAAGTGATATTCTGGTTGGAAAATAAATAGTAGTAATATACTGTTTGATAGATAGTAGTAATATATTGTCTATTTTTTTTGACAACTAGTAGTAATATACTGGTGTCATTAACAAGTGCAAAATATTAATTTGTGTTATAGAAAATTATTGTGGTATTTTATTTTTCTAGTTTTAATAACAAGGAAAATAAAATAATTTTGTGTTATAATTTATTTTCTAGTTTTAGTAACTAAAAAATTAATTTGTGCTTTGGTTGTTTTCTGATTTTTGTAATCAGATATAATGGCTACTGAAAGTAGTACTCCAAATCTGATCGTTACAACAACTCTGGTCCCTATCTAGAACCATGTTCAAGTTTCAATAAATCATGGAGAAAAATCAGAAAAATTTAATGGCACTGAGTTTAAGAGATGGCAGCAGAAAATGATGTTCTATCTTATAACTCTAAATTTGGCTCGGTTTCTCCGTGAAGAGGCTCCAGTACTTAGAGAGGATGAAAGTGATCGGCAAATTGTTGCCACTGTAGATGCTTGGAAACATTCAGATTTCCTGTGCAGAAACTACATTCTCAATGGCCTTGACAACATGCTGTATAATGTTTACAGCCCTCTGAAAACAGCAAAAGAATTGTGAGATTCTTTAGAGAAAAAATACAAGACAGAGGATGCCGGCACAAAGAAATTTGTTGTCGGTAAATTTCTGGACTTCGTTATGGTAGACTCTAAAACGATAATTTCTCAAGTTCAAAATTTCCAGATAATTTTGCATGATATTCATTCTGAAGGTATGTCTCTTAGCGAGTCTTTCCAAGTCGCTGCTTTAGTGGAAAAGTTACCACCGGCTTGAAAAGATTTCAAAAATTATTTAAAACATAAATATAAGGAGATGACCATAGATGAATTGATTGTAAGATTGAGAATTGAGGAAGATAACTGAAAGGCTAAAAAGAGGAATAGGAAAAATCCCATTGAGTCCAAGGCTAATGTGGTTGAATAAGTTCACAAACCACATAATAAAAAGAGGAAGTTTACTGGAGATGGTTCTAAACAAGGCGACAACAATGGCAATAAGAAGTTCAAAGGAAAATGCTATAACTGTGGCAAGACTGGACATCGAGCTTCTGATTGCTGTCGCCCTAAGAAAGATCATGGAAGTACAAGCAAGAAGACCACCAATCAAGCCAATGTGACAGAATTAGATTAGATTTCTGACAAGGTAAATGACATCAATCTCTCTGCTGTAGTGTCTGAGGCTAATTTAGTTGGAAATACCAAGGAATGGTGGATTGACACTGGAGCAACTCATCCCATCTGTGCGGATAAGAAAATGTTCACAACTTACAATAAGGCTGCAAATAGTGAACAACTTTTCATGAGAAATTCTTCTATTTCTACTATGGCTGGACAAAGAAAGGTGATCTTGAAGATGAGATCAGAGAAGGAACTTACCCTCAACAATGTACTGCATGTACCAAACATTCAGAAGAATTTAGTTTTTGGTTCTTTGTTAACTAAAAATGGTTTTAGGCTTGTTTTTTAGTCTGATAAATTTGTATTAACAAAGAGTGGTATGTATGTTGGTAAGGGATACATGAGTGATTGTCTCTTCAAATTGAATGCAATGACGGTTGTACCAAAAGTTGCTATTAATAAGAATAACATATCTTTTGCTTATATTTTTGAGTTGAATTTATGGTATGGTAGATTAGGACATGTGAATTTGATGCTTTGTGTAGATTAATTAGTTTGGATTATATACCAAAGTTTGAAATTGATCCTAATTACAAATGTGAGATTTGTGTAGAAGCGAAACTAACTAAGGCTCCATTTAAATTGGTTAAAAGAAAAATCAAACCTCTAGAATTAATTTATATAGATGTATGTGATCTTAAATTTGTTCAAACTAGAAGAGACAAAAAGTATTTCATAACATTTATCGATGATTGCACAAGATTTTGTTATGTTTATTTACTTAGAAGTAAAGATGAAGCCTTAGAAATGTTTAAACTCTACAAAACTGAAGTTGAAAATCAACTTGGAAAAACCATTAAAATGGTTAGAAGTGATAGAGGTGGTGAATATGATGCACAATTAAATGAATTTTGTGCACAACATGACATTATTCACCAAACTACAGCACCCTATTCTCCACAGCAAAATGGAATTGCTGAAAGGAATAATAGAACCCTTAAAGAAATGATGAATGCTATGTTACTAAGTTCAGGTTTACCACAGAACTTGTGGGGGGAAGCAATATTGTCTGCTAATTATGTTCTTAACAGAATACCCCACAAGAAAACCAATAGTACTCCTTATGAATTATGAAAAGGTCGACCACCTTCCTATAAATACTTAAGAGTGTGGGGTTGTTTGGCAAAGGTAGGAGTTCCTGTTCCTAAAAAGACTAAGATAGGACCAAAAATAGTGGATTGTGTGTTTATTGGTTATACTCAGAATAGTAGTGCATAGTGGTTTTTGACTTATAAATCAGAAATACCTGATATAAATGTGAACACTATTATAGAGTCAAGGAATGCTGTGTTTGTTGAATATGTCTTTCTTTACATGAAAGGACAGGGATTAAGTTCACAGAAAAGAACTTATAACTGTACACAAAGTCAAGAGACTAATGACAATCAAACACAAAAGACTAGTAATGGTCTCGACCAACATGATTTAACTGATGATGAACCAAGACGAAGTAAGAGAGCAAGAACATCAAAATCCTTTGGTCTAGATTTTCTGACATACCTGTTAGAAAATGAACCTCAAAGCTTTAAAGAAGCAATGATAGGTCCTAAAGCACCTTTGTGGAAAGAGGCTGTTAATAATGAAATTGAATCCATTATGCAAAATCATACTTGAAAATTGGTGGATCTTCCATCTGGTTCTAAACCTCTTGGATATAAGTGAATATTCAAGAGAAAAATAAAAGCAGATGGTTCAATAGATAAGTATAAAGTAAGACTTGTGGTAAAAGGTTACAGACAAAAGGAAGGTCTGGACTATTTTGGCACATATTCCCTGTAACAAGAATAACATCCATTCACATGCTTATTGCTATAGCAGTGTTGTTTAATTTAGAAATACATCAAATGGATGTTAAGACAGCTTTCTTAAACGGTGATCTAAATAAAGAGATCTATAGGAAGAACCCGAAAGGATTGTAGTGTCAGGGCAAGAAAAGAAAGTTTGTCGGTTTGTAAAATCTCTTTATGGATTAAAACAAGCACCTAAGCAATGGCATGAAAAATTTGATTATGCTATGCTTACTAATGGATTTAAGATAAACGAATGTAACAAGTGTGTCTATGTTAAAAACACTGACCAAGGATATGTCATTGTTTGTCTTTATGTGGATGACATGCTTATCATTAGAAGTAGTCAAAATATGATCAAATCAACTAAGCAAATGCTGAATAGAAGATTTGATATGAAAGATATGGGGGTCGCAGATGTTATATTAGAAATGGAAATTACTAAAACATCTGACGGATATGCATTATCTCAATCACATTATATTGAGAAAATTCTTGGTAAATTTATCAAGGATGATATGAATGTAGCTAGAACACTTGTAGACATCAATCTTTATTTATCAAAAAATAAAGGTGATGCAGTGTCTCAGTTAAAATACTCCCAAATCATTGGAAGCTTAATGTACCTAATGAATTGTACTCGTCCTGATATAGCCTATGTTGTCAATAAATTGAGTAGGTACACTAGTAATCCCAGAGAAGACCATTGGAAAGCGATCATTCGGGTTCTTAGATATCTAAGATTTACCTGTGATCATGGTTTGAACTTTACTCGATATCCAACCGTACTCGAAGGTTATTGTGATGCCAATTGGATATCGGATATTAAAGATTCAAAATCCACTAGTGGATATGTCTTTACTCTGGGAGGTGCTGCTGTTTTTTGAAATCCACGAAACAAACATGCATTGCATGATCCACAATGGAATCCGAGTTTATTGCTTTAGACAAAGCAGGAGAAGAAGCAGAATGTCGTCGTCACTTCTTAGAAGACATTCCCATGTGGCCAAAACCTGTGCCAGCTATTTGCATTCATTGTGATAGTTAATCTGCAATAGGTAGGGCACAGAATCATATGTATAATGGTAAGTCACGACATATTCGTCATCGACATAATACCATAAGGCAATTGCTCTCAAATAGAATAATCTAAATAGATTATATAAAATCTAAAGAGAATATTGCGGATCCGTTAACAAAAGGTTTGACAAAAGAGTAAGTGTATAGTTCATAGAAGGGAATGGGATTAAAGCCTATTACATAAGAGTCATCATAATGGTAACCCTACTTATATGATTAGAGATCCCAAGAACTAAGTTCAAAAGGATAACTAAGTTATGTGTGGCTCACCAGAAATCACCAAGGGATTAAAATTCCTACCCATTCCTATGGTGAGAGTGATATCTGCAACATGTGTTGTATGCAGGGGTCTAAGGATAAGCTTAGCTTTCAATGATTACTTATATTTTGATTTAGGCATAAAATCAAGATGAGTATAAGAGATACTCATAATAAGAATCACCTATATGAGTGTCGAACTGGGGCCGGTTCTATGAGAATGAAGAGGCTAATTCTCTAGAAGCACTCATGAAAACCAAGAGCGTTCAAGGCCAAAATGAACACAACTGTGAGAACCATGATGTGTTAGAAGATATTTTGTGTGAAATCTATTGTCTTGGCTTACACAAACGGCTAAACAATTCAAGGCATCACGTCCATTGGTTAGCTAATAAGTCTGATAGATTATCACTAGGGAAGGTTCAAGGCCGAAAGCTATCTATCCTGATGCAAGATATTTTCGATTTATACTCTTTCGACAAATTCTACATATTGTTACATTTCCGTTGTCATCAAAATTCCATTCATGTGGGGGATTATTAGAAATGGTTTTGGAAATTCTGGAAAAATAGAATTTTTCCTAAACTTTGGTTTAATTTTTAGGTGGAACCCATGCGCCGAATTTTTGCGGGTCAAAATGGTAATGCGTTCTATGCCGCGTTGTGATTCACGTGGTATATTTGGTTGCTCAAAACCATTATCGGGTGAATGGGAAATTGAAGCCAAAGTGAGCTCCATGGAAACGGAGTTTTTGGTGGAAATTCCTAAAAGTTTGGTTTAAGGCTTATCCCAAATTGATTTGGTGGGAACTTTGAATGGGTTTATAAGGCTTGGAGTTGGAACTTAGGGTAGGCCCCAAGGGGCACCCAAGTTTTGTAGAGAGGGAGGTTATGGGCAAAATGGGCTAGACCCATTGGACACAAAAATTACCCCCCCGTCGTCCGTCCGGTCGGTCGGTCGGGCGGACTGGGCTGGGCTTAGGCGCAGATGCGTGGTGTGAGGTTGGGTTGGGCTTGTCCGACCCAATGCTTATCTTTTTGGGCCAAAAACATTTACATTTTGGATTTTTCTAAAATTAAATTCGTAACTTTTTTGAATTTAAATTTTGGAAAAATTCCGAAATGGTGTCCAGATTATTCCTACACCCAAACAGGTCCATTTCTATCTTGTATAAACTGAACAGATTCGGTTATCTATTCAAAATTCAAACCGAACAAGTTAAATCTGTTCAAACAGTGCCGAACAGTACTGTATCTGTTCAAAATAGATTTGCTACCTGTTGGATTCAAATTGAAAAGCCACCAAGTCAACTATAAATAGACTAGCCCTCATTTGATGTATTCATTCACAATTTTCGTACTTCTCCTCTGCAAATAATCTCTGCATTTTGCTGCATTAAATTTCTGTGAGAAAGAGTGTATACACTAAGTGTATTCGTTGTGCGAATAAATTGTAGTGCTGCATTTATTCGTTGTTGATCATTTTATCCTGGGAGATAGACGTCCGAAAATCTGAAAGCACTGTGGAGAGGACGAATCTGTCTTAAGGACACAGTGTCTAACATTGGACTTGATCAGAATATTGTTCAAGAAATTAATCAAGTAAGTTGTTAATTTATTTTCTGGTTTATTATTTATTTAAATCAGATTTTGATTTTGTTTTTGTAACAAAATAAAAATCTATTTTATTTATTTATTTTTATTTCTTGGTTTGATTTTTGTAATCAAACAATCTCTCTCCTTTCTTATTTTTCCTTTTGTATTCTGTTTGTAGTTTAGTACACAAACAGAATTTATTTATTTAAATACAGTGAAGATTGTCCAACACTAACCTCTAGGCCTTTGATATAACTCTTGGCAAAGCCGAAGGCTTTTTCTTTTCGCCCGGTGATGAGGAGTGGTGCATCTCATTACTGCCAAGTTTGGGTGTCATCCAACTAGGTGGGGATTCCATGTGTATAATTAACTTGAATGGGGGTCCTCTCCAGGGTTATCAAAAAAAAAAAAAATACAAATAAAATAGTACTCCAAAGGTAATATGGACTCGTTAGTATCATCCCCCACCAATGCCATAATCCTATTTAATAAATGGACTCTTGATGAGAATACAGAGAATAGCAAGGCTGCGGCTCATGCTATGGTTTCAAGTGCAGCTCACACTCAAGCATCAACTCATCAGTTCAACAAATGCAGCTCAAACTTAAGACACATGTGAAGGGATCAAGGCTTGATGTTTGTTATAACTGTTCTTGGTTTGTTAGAGATGTAACTCAGTTATTTAGATGTAACTCAAAATGATTAGGATTAACTAGAGTTAGATTAGTTTGGTAAGTAAATGGTAAACAGTATAAATTGTATGGATTAATGAAATGGTAAGCTGAATTAGAATCAAATTTTCGTCAACTCTTTTTTCTATCATACTTGAACACAGAAATTCTCTGTGCTGGAAAATAACATAAAATGGTTAACACAGCAGAGAAAGTCTAAGTTTTAACTTCATCCAACAAGCTGTAATCCCAATTACTTCTTGAAGTAGATTACATAAACATAAGATATCACGTGGCAAAAACATATTTACCAATAGTTACTTTTGCAGAAGCAATCAGAATGGATCAGAATAAAGAACTCACTGGAGGGGCGAGAGCTGCATCAAGAATAGAGCGGACTCCATTTTCAGGCGATTGCAGAAGACCCAAAAGTTTCAAGGCTAAAAGTGCCACATAAGAGATACATGTTGCAACTACTCGCATGATGTTAGTTTTCACTGCTCCAGGATCAACAGCACTTCATGATTGGAGAGAACCAGAGACAAAGCAATCAAGTCCATGAGAATCATTCTCAAAACTAACTTTTCAAAAGAAGCGTAAAAATAGAGTTCAAATGGTTCCAAGGTAGAGGGGTCATTTTGTCCATATTGTGTACTAACAACTATGGTTGCCAATGAATAATTAAGAGACAATAATATCCAAATTAGTTGAATTTATGTGGGAGACTAAATTTTAAAGTCATAGTTGAGAAAATCCAAAAGACACTGAAGGAATCGGCAACCTTTGACTTGGAAATTGAGCCTCAGAGATTTCCATATTAAACCAGCCAATATGGACATTCATGCTGTCAGTCATTCAATTCGATTCAAAACAGGAGGAAGGAAATAGTTCTTTGTCGAAGGGATTTCAATACACTTTACTGACTTTTGTCTATAATGAAATAGAAAATAAATCTCATTGTTTGCCACGATTAGGAAAAGCTACGAACAGAAGAAAAAGTATTCTTTTTTGTTCTTTTGGTTAAATTTTGTTGGCAAATTAACATGTTAGGTTTTCTAGTCCTCCGTCCTCTGACTAATATTGGAGTTTCAACAAAGCCCATATCATTAATGCCATCTCTCTCCCTCCCCTATTACTTTTGATGTAGAAAAATGACAAAACGACAATGTTCTACCTACATTTCTACTTTAAAAAAAAAAGAACAGAAGGGAAGACTTGTGCATAGAATGATAAAAATAGAAGTCAATATAGGAACCTCCTATGAAGCTAAAATAGAAATTAAATTTGTCTAATGAGGTTTTGGTTTAATTTGAATCTAATTATATTTTACAGGATAGTTTGCTGTCGGTTTTATTTTTATATATGTTTTCTTAAGTTTTAAAATTCAATAGCATTTTGGTTACCTAGGTTGCCAACTTGCCACCAAGCCTTTTGTTTCTGGGCTTAGTTATTACTTTTGGGCAAAGTGGTAACTAAAGAGAGCATGAGAACAAGTGCCAACCACCACCGGGAGTCAATCTGCAACTTCTACGTGCACAAAGCACATCATCCCTTATAACAGCATCAGTTTGTGTTTACGGTACAATTAGCACAAGAATTACAAAATTTCAAAGCACCAAAATGAAACCCTTTGCAACCCAAACCTTCACTATGGAAGCAATTGTCAAACTAGGCTATCAAATCCTTCCTCAATATGTTATTGCTGCAGAAACTTCTTGCCAAAAATTGACATTTAACAAAACTCTGATTCCAAAATGAGATGAGACTCAGCCACAATCCTTTCTCGGTTTTTCTCCTGTTGGGAAGCATTGTTTTTCCCTATTTTACAACACAAAACCTTGGCCTCCTGATGACTTTTAAGGTGTGTTATTTGATGTTATATCACTGTCCTTATTTACCCCATCCTTTTCTGCAAGTTCCAAGTTCAAATCAAATATTGCTTGCATTGGCAATTCGTTTTCAAAAACCGGTCCATTTTGATACTCGTTGTTCTCAGCCTCATGCACCTCCCTAGCTGCAATGCACAACAAGTTTGGTCCATTTTGATGCTCATTGTTCTCAGCCTCATGCACCTCCCTAGCTGCAATGCACAACAAGTTAGTTAGTTATTGTCCCATATATATGCACGTGCACTGCACATGCACATTTTGCAAGAGAAATAGAGAACCTTGAGGGACTGCTAAGATCTTCTGTAATCTGTATGAATCATGGAATGTTAAGGTATTTCGGTGCCTTATTTCTTTGCTTAGCGAGGGTCCAATGTGTTGAAAACCATATCTTTCTATCCATGTTCCAATTTTCTCACGAATTGAGGGTATGACCAAGCTTTCAACTTTGTGGTAGCAAAGAGCCTGCCATGGAAATGAAATCAATGAGGATTTGTTCCAAGAAAATGAGTGTGGTGAGAGCCTACAACTCTCTCCAATCCAAGCAGAACACATCAGTTGGATTCAATTCTAATTTTAAATTAAAAATCTTTTTCTTTTTCTTTTTTCATAAGGAAATTGGTTGTAGCATTCTTGAATAACTTACAGATTGAATTGCAACCATTAGTCTCCGACACATCCCTTGACTCCTGTAGCTCTCGCGGGTTGCAATGAAGGGCATTTCAGCAAGTTTGGTCCTGTGAATCCTATAGCAAGATTGTGTAGAAAATCTTGGACATGCAGATTTATATTTCTATAGGCATAAACATAAAATGTAGATGTGATGGAGCACATATACCTCACAGATGCCACAGATATGATCTCATCATCCTTTTCTAGGATAGCAGAATGAAATCCCCTAAAGTTTGTCCGCGTATAGTTTGATCTACACAAAAAGGCATTTTTGAAAACAATGATTTTTTTTCTTGCACTAAACTTGTGATGAAATCAAATGGGAATAAAAGGGAAAGAAGAAAACAAATTGTTATGCTAAGAAGAATGGACATGAACACGCAATACAACATGGATACGATACGGACACGCCAATTTTCAAAAAATGCAGAACATGACACATATGGGACACACGTAAAATATATAGTTTTATATATTTTTATATGTTATATATATGAATATATCATTCAAAGATAATAAAAAATGCAATATGACACTAATATCTATAAATTTATATAGTTTTTGTTTTATTATTGTATCTTAAGTTGTTTTGTTCGGATTTATAATTAGTTTCACACATGTTTAATCGCTAGACACGTGTGTGTAAATGATAGACACGTATGTTCTCAAAATGTCCAAAGACTGTCCGGGTCTTTAAAAAAATAATTAAAAAATATGATATGTTTTAAAGAGTGTCGGATACATGTCGGGGAAGTGTCCAAATAGTGTCAATGTTCGATATGAACCTAACATAGATATGTCACCTTCTTAGAAGTATCCATGCTTCTTAGTTGTTATGCCAAAGGCAGAAATTGAGAAACTAAGACAATACCAACACACAGAAAAATTTACATGGTTCAACTATAAGCCTACTTTCATGGGCAAAAAACATTATCAAATCAAATAGAGAAAGAAATAATTTATTGAAAAATTTCAAAGATACATGGTGAGAGTACTTACTTCCGATTATACACAACATTTCGAATAACATTGATTTTGGTATTGCGGTCTTTTATTGGCTCGAAGCATTCCTCCATCACAATCCTTGCAACTGCAAGCTCAGAATGGCACTCAATAATTTGATACAAATCATCTAACTGAACTCCAAATTCTTGATCCATTTATCGAAGTAAAGTCCATGAGAATCCTTCATCAAGCTATTTTCTAACTCCAACCATCTTCTCCAATTTCTCATAAACCTTGTACACAAAAATTCAGTTTAGTCATATTTTAAAATTCGCCAGACTCAAAAAAGTATCACAAAAAAGTGTCTAACAGTCATTTTGGTGGAGCGTGTGCTCCATCCAGAATGAATGAAGTATAGCTAGCACAACATTCTAAACATTTTTTTTCTGAAAAAAAATTCATTGCTTTCCAAAATATTGTTGTGTTTTCTCGCCTATTAGTTTGATCTACTTATGTTTCTATAGATTCAAAAAAAAAAAAAAAAAGTATAGCATAAGAGAAATTGAGGGAGACAAAGAGTACCTCTTTACAGCTTTGCTCACAAAGTGGGGTGGATGGACTATTGACATCGATGGATTCCAAGTTGCTGTTTTGATAGCATTCCCAGTGATCTTTACAACCCAAAAACAAACACATATTTTAGCCTTTTCATCTTCAATAAAAAATGATTTTATGCATTGAAAAATTTAGATTGAAAAAAGACCAAGGTCTATTTGGTATTATTTTCAAATTCTTCGTTTTCATGTTTTTCGAAACAAAGACATTGAAATGTTTGAAATTTTGCAAAAAAATAATTTTCAAAAAACAAAAAATGAGAGTGATACCAATGCGACAGAATATGAGAAAAAATAATATACATACATCTCTTCTCGCATTGAAAACAAGTGATCAAATAGTCATTTGCACCACAAGGATTTCCACAAAACTTGCAAACACAATAAGGGCAAAGCCAAGCACCTTCAGGAACCACCTGTTTACACAAAATCAAAGAATTAACAACATTAGCAACTCAATTAAAACTCATATTTAGAAAAGAAATTGTCAAGCATTGAAACATTAATCTCCTTACATCCATATCCATGCAATCTTGATGATAAGTCAAAGAACACATGTCACAACAAAGCAAACTTCCTCCATCAGCACAATCATACAAGCATCGTCATACTTGTCACTAGCTCTGCATTTAGCCCCAACATCTTTCAATTTGTCTTCTTCAATTTGCTCAGTTCTATCCCAAGCCTCTATGAGGCAAGACAAGAGGGAAATCTGCGGCTCTTCATTAATGAAAATGTTTTCATATGGTCTCTTAAGATCACCACTCCCAGCATGAACCTCAAAATCCAATGCAGTGAAAATCTCATGACAACAATCACATAATATGCCATCCCTTCTAATCATTCCTTGTTTTGATGCCTCCTCGCGAGCTTTATTTACATAACAAACTTTTTTGTTTTGTTGAATCACTTTGACATCTATCAACCATGATAATAAGGTTCTTTTGATGAGTCTCTGATCGTTCTTACTTTTGCTACGCTTTGATCTTCGAAGACTCAATGAAAGCCTTTCATCTCTCACCCTTTTTGTTTTTTGAGCCATTTGCATTTGAGTGTTTTTGTTTCTGTTATAGGAATTTGAACTGTTTAGTTGCAGTTGTCTTTCAGGAGTCTCAATATGATCTGGGTTGGGGCAATCATCTGAACTGCTTGAGCTTGAGCTGCTAATGTTCTCCTCCATCTCTGATTTACTGTCCATTTTTTAGTTATAAACAACTTCAAAGAATTTGGTGTTTGTGTGTTGCTAATAAAATGTAAGACAATGGGGAAAAAAAATATCAGAAAAGTGAAACAAATGCATAAATAAATCATAATTATTTTGATTTGTTTATATTCTCATGAGGAGAATGTGAATGGTAATTGAAAAACTAGTTTAACTGCTATCAAATAATTGGATCTTTGAAGTTATTGATGATCAAAACTTACTTATAATGTGTCAAGAGTTGAGATTACATTATATTTCATGTGGTCCACTTCAGGATACTTTTTTTATTTTTTATTTTCTTTTTTCATAATTGGCTTTATAAAAAATATAGTTTCTCAATTTTTAAATTCATAATTATTGTTTTGTCCGATTCTAGTCAGATTATGATATTCTCATGATAACTCTTTGCTTGCACATACAATTCTTATTCATGTTTTTAAATTTTGATTCCTTTGTATTGTGCTTTTAACCCTATAGTGATTTTGGTTGTTAATTTTGTAATTTATATTTAATTTGTCTAATTAGCGAAGACTTTAATGGAAAATTGCTACATGCTCCTCACGTGTGTCTAAAAAAATCATGTGCATCTAATGTAAGGAATATGATGAAGAATAGAGGAGAGAAAAGATGGTCATATTGCAAAAACAATTCAATTTCATGGAATGTATGTGATTTTATCAATGATAAGTCATGAATAATTGAAGATAAAAATATATATAAAAAAATTATTCTATATAATTAACTCACAAAATAAGTAACAAATGAAATGGAGAATGACTATTGTTCTTACCAAATATGAAGAATGAATAAGCTCTCCCTTGAAAAAATTTGGATTCTTAACCTGCCATCACCAAAATAAAAAATGAAAATCATAAAAAATGAAAACAAAAAGAACAATCCTGAAATATTATACATCATGAGTTAGACAAGAAAATAAAATTTTAAAAAAACATCCCTAGAAGACAATGAGAATCATTATGGTAAAACACGTAAAACTTATGACAAAACAATTTAGCAACAAAATTTATACACCACTAGCAATTAGGTTATCAACTCACAAAGATTATGAATAAAAATAAAAAATAATTTTTCCTAGCTCACGTGAGATATGATACATTTTTTGGATGTATATGAACATAAAATGAGGATGCCAAAACCACTCTATATTTTGGTACTCAAAGACAAGTTTTAGAAAAAATAACAAATATATAGATATATACACCCTGATAGATCAAACCTCCAAATTGTTAATTAAAAAAATATATTTCATGGTTATAGAAACTTTTCTTTTATGTAAGAGAGATGTTCATTCAAAGTCAACTAGTGTTGATTGCAGTTATTATAATGTGCCATCTAGGTGCGAATCAGAACGAAACTTACAATAACAACAAACTCGAAGAGAAACAAGAAATCTTATTGAATGAATTATTTCTAACTCCTCTCGTAAATGAATGGTGTGCAACTAGCTGATGATGAGAATACATATTGGCATGATTTCTAGACAACGTCACCACCTAACCATCTGTCATGATACCTATGTTCCCAAATTAAGAAAATTAAGCAAATTCAACTAAGAACTTGAGAAATATTAGAATGAAGAGAGGTTTGATAATTGGTTGAATATGTTTATAGTTTTAATCTCTCATATAAGAAAATTCACTTTTGAAGATAAAATCTATAATGAAGATTTTTAGCTAGAGTAGCAAAAGTTGCACAAAATGTGCTTTCAATGATAAGAATACAATTTAATGAGCTTTCACACTAGACAAACGTCATACTTATCTGAGCTATTTAAGATTTGAATAATTTAGGTTCCTTTGAAATTAGTGTTACGTTCAAGCTGTGTCAAAGGAAACTCAATCATGGCAAACTTTACTATTGAATCTCATTTATTGAGAGAAATTTATGTTCCAGCTAGATAAGCTTCTAATTTCTCTATTGCCTATATAATGTCCTAAATAAGGAGAAAGTGAGCGCATCAATTTTTTTTTATTATTATTGCACGTATTTAGTGATTTTACAATACTGTCTTTGGTTGTCTTCTTAGTAATGATGGCAAAATTAATTTGTAGCAAAACAAAAAAAAAAAAACAAAAACAAAAAACCCCTTGAATTTTTCTTAAACCAAGAGTAGTGCATGTGCATTGCACATCAATGAATATTATAGAATCTTAGTGTAACTTTTTTGTTTTCGTAGTAAATGGTAAGTCTAGCAAAATTCTCATATATGGAAACAAAAATAGTGGCACTTCAACAAAATATGGCCATAACATTTCATAGAAAACGGCTGATGAAACCAAGTTGTAGCAAATAATATAAATATTTTGATTTTTTATACACCAAAGTGGTGCATGTGCATTGCACACTGATGAATATCATAAATTGACCAATAAAATTATACTAGCATAATAACAGACATGACTAATGATGAATATGAAATTTTAGGAGAAAAAAAATAGACAAAATTTTACTATCTCTTCATATTAAGTCAATGAAATTTCACTTATGTGGATAGTAAAAATTCAAATTGAGAGCTAAAAAGTACAAAATTGATGGTCGATTTTAAAAATTCAATACCTAATTTCCAATTAAAGGCTAATAATTTTCAAATTAACTACGATTTCAATTTAATTATTGAAATTTCATTAAAACAAAGAAATTTTGATGTTTCCTCAAAACATAGAAATTTCTATACTTTAAGGTTAAAAAAGCAAGATTATGGGTTCAATTGAAATACATATACGAACATGTTGGACTTAACTAGAGTATCCATTACTTTCTCTCAAGTTCTGATAAGAGGCTTATTGCAGTCCCAAAGCATTGTTGCTTTTAGTCACCAGATTTGACCCCATCGATATTACCATACATGGGTCAATTGTTGTAATTGTTGAGATGTGGGGTCGGTGGCTTGAAAATTCTCTAGTGGTTTTGACGATGGTTCTGGACTTTTTGATGAAATTACCTCATTTGTTGCTTAGAACTATGATTTGTTGTTGTAGATCTGAACTGCAATAGTAGTGTTTTTTAATTTGAAGTATGATTTTGTGGTCATCTAAGGGCTTTGAATAGAGTGGGCAAGGTGGTGGTATGATAGGGAAGAGATTTGGGTGGTAGGGCCAAGAATGGATGGTAAAACTAGTGAAATAATAAGTAAAAAGACGTGTAGGGGTAAAATAGCCTTAAAAATTACAAAAATGCACAATGTGGACTCAAGTTTGGGAACTAGCTAAAATAGTTTAAAAACCAAAAAAATAATACTAAAAAGTATTCTCTCTGCTTTTTTACACGTCTTTTCTTAAAAAGTTAAAAAAATAAACTAAAATAGCTTCTCGAAATTAAAAAAAAAAATAGAGGGATTTCAACTTTGAAGACTTTTTTACAAGTACTTGATCTAATATGAACTTAATTTGGAAATGTATCTCTCTATATATTTTTTAATTTATAAGATCTGGAAAAAAATGCTTTCAGATCATGGCCCTAAAAAAGTCAGAGTTGATCCATGGAGAGAGAGGTATGAGAGAGGGACAACAAGAGTTTGACATGTGTTGGTTTTTGAGTAATATACTCAAATCAATCTTAGTTATTGGATCCAATACAGATGAATTTTATCAGTTAATTAGTAATGAGTAAAATGGATAAAAAATTGAGATGACTTTCACGAAAATTGAGGTAGTTTTACTTATCATTGGAATTTATCTAATTTATTGCATAATGTGATTAAAGTGATTTGGTAAAATTTACAACTTATATCTATTTTTTGGTGTAAAAAAAATATTTGATACACATATGTTTCCAAAAACTTCTTATAAAAACAACTGAGAAATAGTGGCCAGGCCCAAAATATATTTCCGTTGTAAAATATAAGGATAGCTAAAGAAAATAAGACTTACCAAAGATAGTTGCTGGTGACGATGGTGAGAATGTCATCGACAATGGTGGTTGAAGGAGAGGAAATGGTTTTATTTTTTTAGTAAAGGAAATGATTTTTTTCTAAACGGGGTGAAAAACAACTTTTTAGTATTTACTAGAATATATAAAGGGAGAATTGCAAAAAAAATGACAACCACAAAATAATTGCAATATCATAAAAGTACAAGCAATTTGTGCATGAGATTGTGCAACTAAGTCCTATATATAAAAATATATAAGTTGCTTAGAGTTTTTTTTAAAAACAAAAATAGACATTAATAAACTTTTTTTTTTTAGTTTTTAAAAGGGATATTTGGCCAAATATGTAACGCCCTCAAAAATAACCCAATATACATATAACAATGACTTGCATTAATAAAAGAAAACATTGCATTAACTCATTCATCAGAGTATTACGAAATGAAAACATTACATGTAACATCATAATAAATGCCCTACAGGCTTACATCTTGCCAAGCCAACACTTGGACACAAAAATATGAGTTTTAACTCAAATACAAATAAAGCCCTAGGCTTGAATGTTTACATGTAATTCAAATAAAAACAGAAAACTAATCTAATCTTCAAATCCAAGTCCTTCCAAGCTAAGTCCTTGGAGGTAGCTTATCACCTGAACCTGAAAATGATGTTCCATAAAGGGTGAGCCACAGCCCAGTAGGAAAATACTAACCAAATATAAGCATTGAATAAAGTCCTAGCATTCAATAGTTGGTTAAGCATGATAATCAATTATATCAACATACAGTCTTAAGACACTAATGTCTATGACACTTATCAATTTCCATTATTATCATATGGCTCAGAACCTGACCAAACTTAAACTGTGAACTATATAGCATATTCACATTACATCCAATATCAACAACACAAATGAGACTCAGGCTCATATCAAAACACTTCATACTTGAGAGGGTAATTTATATGGATAAATTGGGCCGAGCTAGGCATTGGGCCGTAGTGGGCCACAGCCGAAATGGGCCGAATGAAGTGGCCATTCATGTTACTTCGGTCTCATGAACACCTTGGAGTTGGTCCGGTTATAAGCTTGGAAGTTAGTCCGGTCTGAGAATGGACTAAGGTTAGGCTGGTCCAGGTACTTCGGGGGCATAGACCGGTTTTGAAGTTATATCGGCCGTGCATGCTAGTCCGGTCTCAAGTTGTTAGTTCGGTCGGAGCATGTGGGACCGAGGTATGTTAAGTCCTGGAGAGGACTTGTTCTGAAGATAGTTCGGCGCGTTTCTCTTATGGATAAGCTCGGTCCTAGCATAGGAAAGCCGAGGTAAGAGAAGGAGGTTAGGACCGAACTAGGGGTTACTTCGGCCATAAAGGAGTTCGGCCGTAGTACAGCCATCTCACTTGGCTTAAGCAGTGAGGAGGGTGTTAGAGGATAAGCATTATCTTCTAGGAGTATGAATCCTAGAAGGACTCTACGTAAGGAGGAGTAATCCTAGAAGGACTCTGCAAATGGAGGAGTGAGAGTCCTACCAGGATTGTGCCACGCGAAACCTATATAAGCTCACCAATATCACCTTTGGAGAGGTAATGCAACTTTACTCCCTGAATTCATAGAGCTTTTGTCTATTTGTCAAGCTTTCTGACTTAGGCATCGGAGAGGTTTCCGGCACACACCCGCCGGCTAGCTCACGTGTGTATTTTCAGGTAGTTGAACGACGTCGTACGGAGGAGCGCAGACTTGGTCAACAGGATTATACGAGAAGGTATATTTCTTTCCCGTACAATTGGCGCCGTCTGTGGGAAATCAGACAAGAACAACCTCTTGATCAAGCTTTTTCTCCTAAAAAAAATCAATGGCGAACAACGAAGAATTACCTCAGTCCGCCGTCGACGGACTAACTCCAGAAGGGGGTGCAAGGCGCGAAGGCCTACCCGTGGTCACTCCCATGGCGAACCTGGAATCACACAGACAAAATTCCAGGAGAGATGCGAGGGGACGAAGGCGGAATAACAGCCCTCATCCCTCTCGTTCGCAAAGCCCAGAAAGACAAAGACGCAGAATTGATCCTCAAACTTTGGAAGATCGCGTCAGAGAACAAGACGAGTTGATCCGTCGGATGGCGGCAGACATGGAATCTCTGAAACGCCAGGTGAAAGGAAAAGAAGTGGCGACAGGAGAGGGGCGCACGAACAAGACGCCCCCTCGCCACTCCGAAAGTCGTAGCAGGAATACTACACCCTCACAAGGGGAGAACAAGAGCCTCAGGACAGGCGACGCGCAATCTAGATCCTCCAGAACTCATCACTCCAGGCCTGAGAGGACGAGGTCTGAAAGGTCGCACACCGAAGGAAGCACATATCGGCCCTCACACTCACACCAGACAAGGTCTAGGCAGACAGAGTTGCCCAGATCGTCCGACCTACGGACCGTGCTAGAAGAGAAAGCGCGGTGGAAGGAGGACGCTAGAGCGCGCGATCCACACAGAGTCTCTGCCTTACAACGGTTGGCTCCTCGGACGCATGGAAGCGTCGAGGTTGGAATGCCAATACCGCGCCCGGCCTACGAACCAGCGGACAAGGCATTGGCGAGGCTGCAAACCTCACCATTCGTCCAGCAATAGAGAACGCGCCCCTACCGTCAGGCTTCCTACAGCCCAAATTCACAACATATGAGGGGAAGACGGACCCTTACTCACACTTAAGCCACTTTCGCCAGGTCATGGCTGTATACCGGCGGAATGAGGCCTTGATGTGCATCCTATTCCCCTCAAGCCTAGGTGACCTAGGCCTGACTTGGTTTGAAAAGCTTCCAAAGGGCAGCATAGCCTCCTGGGCGCAATTGGCGGAGGCGTTTGTAACGCGATTCAGAACAAACACAAAAACCCCGGTGGAGATCGACCAGTTACTCTCCATCGATATGGGCGACAAGGAGACCCTGAGGTCATACAACAGTCGCTACTGGGAGACATTCAACCAGATTGGGGACTGCCCAACTAACCTCGCCATTGCGCAGTACAAAAGAGGCCTTCCAGTCGGAAATAGACTTAGGGACTCTATCACCATGACGCCACCTCTCACAATGGAGGCCCTGATGGAGAGAGTGCATCAGCACATCAGGGTAGAAGAGGATGGCGCTCGCGCCAAAGGCAAAATCTGGCGCGACCACAACACCAGAGAAGAAGACCTCGGCAAAGGTCAATGCTGTAGATCGCCAGAACCGAAACAGACAGGGCAGGAAAGACAACGGAGAAGACCAAGACAAAAGATGGTTGAGAGTACGCACTGCCATCACCACAGTCTTCAAAAAACCAATCTACCGTATACTTAGCGAAATTCGAGACGAGCCTTTCGTCAAGTGGCCAGCTAAGTTAGGCGAAGCCCAAAAAGACTATGATGACAGATCGAGGTGCACCTTCCACAAAGAAAAGGGGCACCGCACTGAGAACTGCACACCATTGAGGCAGCATCTGGAAGAGTTGGTGGCGGCAGGTCACCTGGACAAATACATAGAAGGAGGGGCGCAGCCAGCCCCCCAGGACCACAATATGCCCAATGGAATGCCAAACGACGCCCCACCTCAAGGCGTCATCAACGTAATACATGGAGTCTTTGAACCTGAGCGTGTATGCGAGCTCAGAGGTTCAATCAAAAAGGCTGAGCACTTCAGAGAGGTGCTAAGTGCCCAACCAGTCGCCAAAAAGGGGAAGATGGAGGCCACAAATGTCATGACCTTTTCAGATAAAGACTTGGCAAGGATTTATTGCCCTCACAACGATGCCTTGGTCGTCACTCTCCGAATCAAGGATTTTGATGTCAAGCGGATTCTGATTGACCAAGGTAGTTCGTGCGAAATCATGTATTATGAAACCTTCAAGCAACTAAAGCTTCAAGATAAAGACTTGGCGCCTGCCGTATCTCCCCTTATCGGATTCAACTCCATGCCAGAGTGGCCCGTCGGCAAAATTATCCTCCCAGTCAGAGCAGGGAGTGTAACGAAACAAGTGGAGTTCTGGGTGATAAAGGTCCCCTCCACCTACAACGTTATCTTGGGCAGAACATGGCTGCATGCCATGCGCTCAGTGGCATCCTCCTACCACCAAGTGATGCGATTTCCCAACGATACCGGCATAATTGAAGAAGTATATGGGGACCAGATCATGTCCAAACAATGCTTCGTTACAACAAACGGAAGCCGTGCGGCCAAGGGGTATGTTCACTCGATTGAAGAACCTGAGAGTAATGAACTGTTCGCAGAGGTTGGCAAAGCAGCTGATCAGAAAGCGATAGAAGATTTGGTGGAGGTAAGAATCGATGAAAAGAACCCGGATAAGTTCTTTTTGCTTGGTTCGTCATTATCCAGCGCTGAGAGGTTGGAAGTTATGGAATTCTTGACCTCCAACATCGAAGTGTTTGCCTGGACGCCGTACGACATGCCAGGCATTGATCCAAACCTCATCTGCCACCACTCAATGTCCACCCATCTGCCAGACCAGTCATTCAACGCACGCGAAGATCAGCACTCCACCACGCCGAGATAGTGGCAGAAGAAGTGGGTAACCTACTGGAGGCAGGAGCAATCAGAGAGGTACATTACCCCAGTGGATCTCCAACACCGTCGTGGTGCCAAAGAAGAATGGCAAGTGGCGCGTCTGCGTCGACTACAAGACGGTCAACAAAGCATGTCCGAAGGATAGTTTCCCCCTACCAAGGATAGATCAATTGGTGGACCTAACAGCTGGGCACAGCAGGCTTAGCTTCCTAGACGCATATAGAGGCTACCATCAGATAGCCATGCACGAACCAGACCAGGAGGTCACGTCCTTCACCACGCCAAGAGGACTATACTGCTACAAGGTCATGCCCTTTGGCCTAAAGAACGCAGGGGCGACATTTCAGAGAATGGTCACAAAGATGTTCGAGCCATTGTTAGGCAGAACAATGGAGGCGTACATCGACGACATGGTGGTCAAAAGCAAGGATGCGGATGACCACTAAAGGACCTAGATGAGATGTTCCAGATCCTGAAGAAACACAAGCTGCGCCTTAACGCTTCTAAGTGCGCATTCGGTGTGGGGTCTGGCAAGTTTCTAGGTTTCTTGGTGACCAACAGGGGTATTGAGGCGGACCCCTCCCAAATCAGAGCAATTCAGGAGTTAGAGAGGCCTAACTCAGTAAAAGAAGTGCAGCATCTCACCGGCATGGCAGCAGCACTTAACCGATTCATCAGCCGGTCTTCAGACAGATTGCGTCCATTCTTTCAGTCACTAAAAGCTAAGTTTGAGTGGGACGAAGAATGCGACCGAGCTCTGGAGAGTTTGAAGGAATACATGTCTTCTCCACCACTACTTGTCACCCCAATACCTGGAGAAGAACTCTTCCTCTACTTGGCAGTCTCTCAGCACGCGGTAAGTGCAGTGTTGGTTCGAGCGAAGGGGTCCAGCATCTTCCAATCTTCTATGTCAGCAAGACGTTGTTAGGCGCTGAAACGAGGTATTTGCCACTGGAGAAACTGGCATTGGCCTTAATGATGGCCTCAAGGAAGTTGTCACATTACTTTCACGCCCACACCATAGTTGTTCTCACAGCCTTCCCACTTAAGGCCTTATTCGAACGGGCGAACTTCTCTGGGCGAATTCTGAAGTGGGCAGTAGAATTGGGACAATATGACATCAAGTTCCAACCCAGAACCGCAGTAAAGGCCCAATCCTTGGCAGACTTCGTCGCAGAGTTCACCCCTGGAAGCCATCAAGTCTGCCCAATTGACCTGACTGACACAACCGAACTAGGGATGGAGATGGACGCCGGAATAGCGCAACCCCTAGTACAGGTTACTCAGCCAGTGCCCAAGGCAGACCAGAGTAGAGAAGGCACGAAGCAAACAGACCATGCTACACCAAGTCAGGACTCGCCAACACATGAAGGCTTGGTGCAAACGGAAAGTAAGGGGCAGACAACGAGCATGGACCCTGAAGAAGACACCAGCATCATGGAAGATCCCAAGGCGTCATCTGATCCCTCCACCTGCTGGAAGTTGTTCGTCGGAGAGATGTGGAAGCTCTTCGTGGATGGAGCATCCAACCGGCATGGAGCAGGACTTGGCATAGTCCTCATCTCTCCAGATGGCCTAGTGGTGGAGCAGGCGATCAACCTTGGCTTCCCAGCATCAAACAACGAAGCGGAGTATGAAGCGCTTCTGGCAGGCCTAAAGTCAGCCTTCTACATGAAGGCCACCGAACTAATGGTTTACAGCGACTCACAGTTGGTGGTAAACCAAATATCTGGCGACTACGAGGCAAAAGATGATAGAATGGCCAAGTACCAAGAATTGGTCAGAACAGAAATCAAGAAGTTTGAAGTGGTAAGGATAGAACAGATCGGCAGAGAGGAAAATAGCAGAGCAGACGAGCTAGCAGGCTTCGCCTCAATGGCAGACACCTCCATTCCTCACCCATTACTAATCGACTATCTGCCTAGACCAAGCATTGAAGACCCAGAAGCAGAAGAGGTATGTTGCGCAGAATTAGGCCCTTCTTGGATGGATCCCATCATACTTTTTCTGAAAGACGGCACCCTACCAGAAGAGAAGAAAGAAGCCAACAGAATCAGAGCAAAGTCGCAGCGATTTTGGCTCTCTCCATCCCTGGCACTATACAAAAAGTCATTCTCAGGACCTTACTTGAAGTGTGTTCACCCCAGCAAAGTGGAAGCATTCCTATTCGAAATACATGAGGGTGTTTGCGGCAGCCATCAGGGAGGAAGATCGCTGGCATACAGGGCAATTTCACAAGGATATTGGTGGCCGTACATGCAAGCAGATTCGGAGAAGTATGTTAAAAAGTGCGAAAAGTGTCAAAAATTCGCACACCAAATACACCAACCTGCCAGAGAACTTCTACCTCTAACCAGTCCATGGCCTTTCGCAATGTGGGGGTTGGACATAGTAGGCCCACTTCCAATAGCTCCAGGCAACAGGAAGTTCTTTCTTGCCGCAACTGACTACTTCTCAAAGTGGGTGGAAGCAGAAGCCTTGGCGTCAATCAAGGAAAAAGATGTGAAGAAGTTTGTCTGGCAGAATATCATCACTCGATTTGGCATACCAAAGGCACTGATCTCAGACAACGGCACTCAATTCGATGGTAGGATTTTCAGAGGCTTTTGTGAAGAGTACAAGATAGAGTTCTACAATTCTACACCGGCATATCCCCAAGCAAATGGTCAAGCAGAGGCCTCAAACAAAGTCGTCTTAGACGGATTGAAGAAAAGGTTAGAAAGAGCAAAAGGCAAGTGGGCAGAAGAGCTCCCTCATGTTTTATGGGCTTACCGTACCACGCCACGACGATCAACAGGAGAAACACCATTCTCCTTAGCTTACGGCATGGAGGCAGTCATCCCATTAGAAGTTGGCCTCCCCACAATCCGAAGCGAAAACTTTGATCCAGACTTAAATGGCGAAGCCATAACATTAGAGCTTGACCTGGCAGAAGAAAGAAGAGACAGAGCATTGGTTCACATCGCCTCCTACCAACAAGAGTTGTCTAGAAAGTATAACAAAACAGTGCATCCAAGGCAATTCAAGATCGGAGATTGGGTACTGCGCAAGGTAATGGGAAACACCTTAGTTCCAGGAGATGGCAAGTTGGGACCTAATTGGGAAGGACCTTACAAAGTGGTCGGATTAGCAGGCAAAGGGGCATACCACTTGGAAGATGAGGACGGCAAAAGAATTCCCAGACCATGGAATACGGCAAATCTCAAGTTGTTTTATTTCTAGCTTTTAAGTATGTGTAATTTTTTACTTCCTCAATAAAACAAATTGATTCTTTTCAGCATTATTGTTTCCAGTAGAAAGTAGCTTTAGAAAGCTAGTATTGTAAACATAGTTGGCCGGAATAACCAACTATGACCTTTCCCAAGCCCAGGATAAGGATCCAGGCTGCAGGACGTTTTGGTCGGAAAAACCAAAACACTTTATTTTGAGTTGGCTGGAAAAACCAAACTCAGAGGTTGGCTGGATTAAACCGACACCCTTCCTAAGTCCAGGATTAGGATCCAGACTGCAGGACGTTTGGTCGGAATAACCAAACATGATATGCTAGGTTGGCTGGAAAAACCAACTTAGAGGTTGGCTGGATTAAACCAACACTTTGTACTCTTCAGCCGAAGTAAGTTTACGGCTGAAGAGTGGTTGGCTGGATTAAACCAACTCTGGTTACTCTTCAGCCGAAGTAAGATATATCGGCTGAAGAGCGGTTGGCTGGATTAAACCAACACTTTGTACTCTTCAGCCGAAGTAAGTTTACGGCTGAAGAGTGGTTGGCTGGATTAAACCAACTCTGGTTACTCTTCAGCCGAAGTAAGATATATCGGCTGAAGAGTGGTTGGCTGGATTAAACCAACTCTTGTTACTCTTCAGCCGAAGTAAGTTATATCGGCTGAAGAGTGGTTGGCTTGTAAGAACCAACTCTTGTTACTCTTCAGCCGAAGTAAGTTATATCGGCTGAAGAGTGGTTGGCTGGATTAAACCAACTCTTGTTACTCTTCAGCCGAAGTAAGTTATACCGGCTGAAGAGTGGTTGGCTGGATTAAACCAGTACTTCTTTGTTACTCTTCAGCCAAAGTAAGTTACATCGGCTGAAGAGTGGTTGGCTTGTAAGTTTGATATCTAACCGAGATCACAGTTGTAACTTAGCAGATTGGAATTTATTACAAAGGCAAGCAAGCAAGTTCATAACCGGAATGAAAGTCAAAAGATTTCTTTTCATTTAAATCAAAAGCAAATACAAGTAGTGGCCGGAGCCCGGTTACAGGTTCGGAAT